>PVJC01012708.1:0-39237 GCA_004026665.1 Murina feae | reverse complement strand
CCCCCCCCCCATGTCCCTGTCCTTGTTGCTGTAATTTGACAGTCTGTTTGATGTTGTTCTGCCTCTGAATCTATTTTTGTTCACCAGTTTATAATGGTTATTATTATCCATAGATGAGTGAGGACATGTGGTATTTTTCTTTCATTGACTGGCTTATTTCACTTAGCATTATTTTCTCCAACTCCATCCATACGCCTGCATATGCTAAGAACTCCTTCCTTTTTACAGCAGCATAGTATTCCATTGTGTAGATGTACCACAGTTTTCTAATCTATTCATCTGTTGATGGGCACTTAGGCTGTTTCCAAATTTTTGCTATGGTAAATTGTGCTGCTATGAACATAGGGATGCATATGTCCTTTCTGATTGGCGTTACAGAAGCTTTTTATTTTGATGTAGTCCTATTTGTTTCTCTTCTCTTTAGTTTCCAATGCCCTAGGAGCTAAATTAGATTTCTTAAAGACCTCTCTCAATGTATGTTTATCAGCCTACATAGTTTTTTTTTAATTAAAAATTTTTTTGGTGACATTGGTTATTAAGATTACGTAGCTTTCATGTGTACAGTTCTATGACACATCATCTGTATATTGATTGTGTGCCCACAGTCAAATTTTCTTCAGTCACCATGTATTTAATGCCCTATACCTTTTACTACTTTGTCAGATACCCTCTGGTAACCATCATACTGTTGTCTGTGTCTATGAGTTTTTATTTTTCTTGTTTGTTCATTTGTTGCTTTCATTTTTATAGTCCACATATCAGTGAAATCATATGGTTCTTAACTTTTTATGTTTGCCTTATTTTGCTTAGCATTATATATCAACCTATATACTTTCTATTCAAACTTTAAAGTGAAATAGCTCCAAATAAAATAGACTGAATATTCCTGGGAAGCCCATGTTCTCATCCTGCCCTATTGACAGGATACCTCAGGAACTAGTACTCTGTGCACCAGGCTGACTCCTCTATGAACTCTCTGTCCCTCCTTCTCCCTTCCCCAAATACCAGCTTCACTCTCATGTTTGAATCCTGAGAATTTTCCTAAAATCTTATGGTTAGGAGAAGAGCAATAGAGATAACAGCTAGCACTGACGATTGGTCAGCGCTGCAGGATTTGTGGGGCCCAGATAAAAATGAAAATACTGGGCTCTTTTGTTTAAAAATGATAGTTATTTCAAGATAACGACAACAGAGCATTAAACCAAGTGTGGGGCCTTCTAAGCAATGAGGCCCTTGTAAATGCTCTGGTAACAAGCCCAGGAAGCCTGCTCTGTTGTGGATTAACTCTTTAATGCTCACAACAACATGTTGAGGTATTGCTATCCCCATTTTATAGATGGGAATCCTGTGGCACAGAAGGATAAGCGTGATCAGTCTACAGTCACAGGGTTAAAATACAGCACAACTGAGACTGGGATGCAGGTGTTCTTGGTTCCAGTGTGTGCACTTAACCAGCACCCACACTTCCTCTCTATGGATAGAGTGCTGACCCCATACCTACAGCCAACCTCAGTAAAACCCTTTTGTTAGATGGCTGGACTCTTCCTCCAAAGTTTCTCCTCTAATGTTGCTAGGCTGCCCATACTCTCAGCCCCTAATATCACAGCCTCCATAATGAAAACAAATGCCTAAAGCAAAAAATATGCTGACCCCCACCCCAGTAACTTATTGACTATCTATTCGTTTGTAACTGGAACATACACTCTGGGGATTTTTCTCTACACACACACACACACACACACACACACACACACACACACACACACACGAGGCTTAATAAGGTTTTAAGCCAACAAAAATCAATCTTTTCTGTCCCAGAAGTGTTTACTGTTATGAAAATCAAATTTTCTCCATATTATTATAGTAACAAAATTACATTTCCTTTAAAATATTCCACTTATTTTCACCCATTTATTTGCTTTTATAATTTTTTTCTTTCATTAACCTAAATGTGTGAGTTTTTATTCTAGATTGCTCCAGATTCCAAGCAATGGTGGAAAGCAAGAATTTATTTTAATCTACTTTGATTCCCTCAATGTTTGATACATTCAACATACAGTGAGGGGGGCCCCAAGCATAAATGCCATTGCCTGTTTTGTGAAAATGTACTTCCTTTCCAATGAGTTTTGCCACAAAGTTAAACTTAACATCAGGAAATATTGTTGTTGGGTGAGTGAAAAAATGTGACTTTTTTCCTTTGAGAGGACACCTCAGCAACACTCTTCTCAAACACTTGAAGCTAAGTCACAGTATTATTAAAACAAATAATTGATTAGCTTTGTAGCATTCATATCAGAAAAGTTCTATGCGAAATGTGTCTTCTTTCTGATGAAGTTGGAATTTTGGGAAAGTGACCCTTTAGATTGAAGATGACTGCTTGAAGCTCCTTTTCCAGGATGACTAATTACAGGATGATATGAGTGTATCTTCTATCTTCAAGTCTTTCTTTCCAGTTCTCCCAGTTCTCATGCTAAAGGGTATTTATAAATTGGCTTGAAAGTTGAGGGAACACAAGAAAGAGCAAGGATGGAAGGAGAAAGGAAATCTCCTTGGGAAAGGTGAAAATAAATTAAGTAGATCTGATTAGTAAAAGAAGACAGCTACATTGCAAGAAGATGTTAAATGTTGTGTACAAATCATTTTATGTTGATTAAACAGCACACTGTAATTTCTTTTCTAAATTGAATGGGCTACAGTGAAAAATGGTATTTGGCCCATCCTGAACAATAACATCTCTCTGAAGACCTTTACAATGAATTGAGAATTTTAAATTAGAGGAAGGAATAACAATGCATGATGTTGCTTAGCAACCATTATATGTTAGTATAGAGACTTCAAATGGATAAATTTGGGGCCATTTTCAGAGAACAGATAAACTAATTACCTGGAGCAAAATTTAATGAATTTCCAAAAGTTGAACCTATGCCAGTATTATTTTAGTCATATATTTATGCCAAGGAGAGAGATTTTCATGGTTATGATGATTCATGCCTTGGGTTGTGGCTCTTGAATGAGTACACCCTGGGTGGCTAGGAATGGCTTTGATTTAGGAGGGTAAAGATGGTGAAGGAAGGTCAGGAACTGGATGGGTTCCCAACTGCAGATGATCAGTTGGGTCTTCACAGTTGTCTGTTGCTTCCTGTGGATGTAGGTTGCATCATAAGAGCACAGGTGGGTGAAGATTCCAGTTCCCATCCTCCAACCTCATTACCAAATGTTGACTATGAACGCAAGTCTCAGAATGAATTCAGGCAGCAACCAAGCTCTGTTTAGCAAGGAGCACAAAGCCTGTCCTGGAAGCTTAGGGAAGGCTCAGTTTTCTGTTCTTAGGCTCTCTGACGGTCAAAACTACACAACCAGAATCCTTAGCAACTTCGTGGAATGCAAGACTTAATGGGGTCGTATGCATGGTGTCCAGACTCTTGTACTCAGCTCATGCTTGGGCAGGGGTGTCTGGGAAATATTTCTAGCCAATTCACAGAAATCATGCACTTCACCAATAAAAAAAGTTATTTCTCACACCTCCTATGCTAATGACCAAAATTGCTCAGGCAATGACCATGACGAAAGGCCTGGTCAGGAGCAAAGTCAGAGATGGTAATATGTGAAAAAAATGTCTTAGAGTGAAATACAGCACATTCTCTAGCCTCTAACGAAGTATCTTCCTGTAAGTTACAGACCATATAGCAAGTAATCTCTCAAATTATCCATACTTTATGGCTCACCAGTATTCTGTTCTCACTCCTGTTTCCTGTATTAAAATCACAAGGATATTAAACTTGTCTTGTGATTAACAAAGTGACTGAGGAGCTTGTGCACACAGTTTGTGTTATAGGTTGGCTTTCCCAGAAGCAGACTCTGTGAAGGAGCTAAGCCTGAAGGATGTTTATTTGGGAGAGTCCTGGGCATTGGCCTCTGTGAGAGGAAGCAGGATTAGGCAGAGGACGGGTCAAGCTGTGACAGAGACTGAATGATGGCCTCAGCTGACACCATGTGGAGCTCAGGGATGAGGATGACCCCTCAGAGTTGTCCAGAGCTGGCCAGGGCTTTATACACCTTCATGGGAAAGTCTCTTGATGGGGGCTGTTCTGAGGAGAGGTGTCCAGTCAGCCAGGCAGCTCTGTGAGGCTGAGGCTGCCCTGAAGAGACTGACCACCAAGGGCTGTCTGTCCACAGCACTCCCAGCTACTGGGCAACCAGGCAGTGCCTTGCAGCACCCTCCACATTGTGGCAATAAATATGCAGAGATTAGGGACACATTCTCAAGAGTGTTTTACTATTTGGGTTGCATAATCAAAAAGTTGGACAACAAAATTCCTAGAAAGCTGATTCCTTCTGTGGGAACAATACCTCACTTCATAATGAATTCTAAGTTTTGATTTGTTGATCTAAGTTTTTTTTGGTCTTTAAGGTGGCTTTTTTTCCCTCCTTAAAAGGAATGACATATATATTTGAGATTTTATATTAATATTCAATGTATTCAAATAAAAAATGTAAAAGTATTGTTTCTCTTAAGTCTATAAGCCCCAATTACAAATCTTATTTTTAAAAATAAATCCAGTCAATTTTAACAATCCTATTCAAGGGTGCTTTTTCCAGTTGAACAGACAAAACTACCTTAAATAATCAGCCCCACTTACAACTTGGTTAATTAAATTCCTTTAAACATTTTTACTGCATTTATAAATATGATATATTTGATTTCTCCTCCATAACTAATGTGATAAATTAAACTTATGGTTATAGTAAATCTTAAGTTCTCTTAAGCATACCAATGCTGTTTACAAATCTAGCCAAACTCTCTTAAACTTTCCAGCTTAAAATCTCAAGACTAAAATAAATTGCACATTTAAATGAAATCACCAAGCTAATCTGCTCATTCTGATAGACCAGATTACCCCAAAACAATTCAAGTACCAAGCACATACAGATTGCTCCTCAGTATAACATACAAGCATGGATATTCTAACCTTCTGCTGGGAAGTGGGCTATTCGGTTGTCAGAAACTCTTAGGTTCTTTGGGTGGATGATGATGGCTCAAGCAGGTCACAGAGAAAGCAGTCTTAAACCAGACTGTGCCCCCTCCCCTCCCACTACAGATGTTATTAAACTCCTTAGCAAGTCTGAGCCCAGTGACATCCCAGTTCTCCATCTTGTGGGGGATCTGACCACATTGCACAAAAGTTTCATTGAGGGAGAGATGACATTATCCACAGGCCAGACTTGGTGGAGATCTGGGTGGCTGCAGCTCTTGCTGTAGATGTCTTGGTGTGTGGATTTGCTGGTGAGAATGCTGACTACAGACTGGTGTTCTCCATGAGGCCACTGCCTGTGCCTAATGTGTAACTTCAACCAATGTATTATGCATTGTATGTTTATGTGAAAGTAATTTAAAATAGATGATAACATGTTAACATGTTCCAAGGGTTAAATGCTACCAAAAAAGTAGTTTCAGCATTTGCTAATGTACTGAGTTGTGTCCCCACTTCCCAAATTCATATATTGACGTTCTAATTGAAGTATGATTGTGTTAGGAGGTGAGGCCTTTGGGACATGACTAGGTTTAGATGGGATCACGAGGGTGGGGCCCCTGTAATGGGAATGGTGTCCTTGTAAGAAGAGGCAGCAGAGAGCTTCCTTTCTTTCTCTGTCCATGTGAGGGTGCAGTGAGAGGGCACTGTCCGTGAGGCAGGGAGGGGGTCTTCACCAGAATCAGACCATGTTGGCAGCTTGATCCTGGACTTTCACCCCCCAGAGCTGTGAGAAATAAATTTCAGTTGTTTATGCCACCAGCCTATGATATTTTGTTATGACAGTCTGAGCTGAGTAATATACTGTTCCAGGTATGTTGGAGTCCCCATCCTAAGTAGAAAGATGTTGCTTCTCTTTGAGAAAATTTTGCCTGAGATCCATGCCCTGGATGCTCAGGTCTTCTCGTGCTTCAGATGGGCAAATGGAGCCTTTTTATAATTATCCATCCGGGGACTTTAGAAACTCCTATAGACCACACCCTTCTAATGGAATGGTCTTACAGCCAATGTCCTAAGGGTTTGAATGAACTCTAACCAATTATTAAGTATGAGTTGAGCAAAGCCCCCAGTCTTACTGAGATTGCGGTCATTAACCTTCCTTTCCTACTTTGTTAGACTTTACACTTTTTAAAAAATATATATTTTTTATTGATTTCAAAGAGGAAGGGAGAGGGAAAGAAAGATAGAAACATCAATGATGAGAGAGAATCATTGATTGGCTGCCTCCTGCACGCTCCACACTGGGGATTGAACCCACAACCCAGGCATGTGCCCTGACTGGGAATCAAACTAGGACCTCCTGGTTCATAGGTCGATGCTCAACCACTGATCCACACCATTTGGGTTGATTTTACACTTTTTTAACTCTCAAGTCATTTTAATGTTTTCCATTTTCCTTAGCAGAATTAGCACATACTTAATCCCTCTCATTTGAGTCTACAATAAGTCCTACCCCACTGCCTTTAAACAAACCATTTTTTAGGAATTCCCTTTTGTTTTTGCTCTTTTATTCTTTAACCTTGATTATGAAATATTGGTCCATGCAAAAGCACATATATAGTAATATGTAGTATATGTATATGTTTTGAAGCATAGCAATACAAGAAACACTAGAATATTTTATAGAATCAGAGGAAGACAGGGCCACTGGGCCCAGGCAGGACAGGATGTGTTTCAGTTCTGCAGATCTCAGAAATAAGAGCTGGACTACCTCTCTTGGATGTGGCTATCTGTTCTATGGTTCAAGTCAAACTCTCTTTTCCTGCATGTCTCCATCAAGGTCGAATTCCCAGGAAAGTTTGTTTGACCAAAGTTGGTCACACACTCAACTCTCTGGTTAGGGTGTAGCAGGTTCTACATTTGGGGGCTCCTGTGGAGGAAGTACAGCTCCCCCAAAGAAGGAAGTGAGGTAGGTAGGCAAACATACATGTATCCCTTACACTCTCCAAGCCAGGAGTTGCTAGTGGGGCTTAGCTGGGTCTCCCCGCCCCTTATTTCCATTTTCCCCAGGTGAGTTCCCCTTGCATTTAGCCATTGTGCTATTCTTTAGCCTGTCTCCCTTCATTAAAGTGCTTGGAAAACATTTGAATATCATTTGAATGTTATTTTCAATCTTTCCAACTTTCCAGCATTGACATAGATTTCCTTTGGTCACCTGGTGCTAGTTTTGAGAAGGAATTAAATTCAGTGCTTGAATCATACTTGGAATTGTAAGAGCTATTTCTGAGGCAGGTAGGCAGGGTTTGTGGGTGAGATATGATGAGTGGGGCAAGAAAGAAGGTGCAAGAAGTTGAATGTAGCAACTTTTGCAAGGTGACCAGACGTCCCGCTTTTGGCAGGACAGTCCCGATTTTTAACAATTTGTCCCGCATCCCGCGGCATTTTAAAAAAGTCCCGATTTTTGGAAAGAGACATATGTACTACTCTTTGTAATATTTTAAGAAAAAAAAAAAAAAAAAAAAAACCCCCCCCCCCCCCCCGGGTCAATGGTGTCTCGCTTTACCAATGTTAAAATCTGGTCACCTTAAACTTTTGCCAAGTAAGGAAATATACAAGCAGGGACAAATTTTGGGGGAAAGAGAGGCAATTGGTATACTTTTAAATCTTATGGGGTTGGAGGTGTTTAGTAAGTCACTGCAAATGTCAGTTGGATTGCTGACCTCTATTCCACTTGGACCATGATTTTCTGCTCATTTCCTGACTCCAAAAAGATTGTTTTACACGATCTGCTTCATCTTTGTCCATCCTTTATGTCTGTCTTCATAAAAATAATTGCAAAAATAAAAAACTACAATTTTAAGGAATTTATGCAGTGGACACACTTCACTATATATATACATACTAGGGACTAGGGGCCCGGTACACAAAAGTTTGTGCACTCTGGAGGTCCCTCAGCCCGGCCTGTGCCCTCTCGCAGTCTGGGACCCCTCTGGGGATGTCCACCTGCTGGTGTGCCTGGCCAGCCTGGGTGAGGGGCTGATGGCTGTTTGCAGGGTGGCCAAGCCCCCCAGTGGAGACCCTGACCCCATGGGGGTGTGGCCAGCCTGGGTGAGGGGCTGAGGGCCATTTTCAGACTTTCAGGCTGCCCACAGTCCATTCAGGTTTTGGGTCCCTACTGGAGTACCTGGCCAGCCTGAGTGAGGGGCTGATGGCTGTTTGGAGGCTGACCAAGCCCCCCAGGGGGGTCACTCACCCCATTAGGGTGTGGCCAGCCTGGGTGATGGGCTGAGGGCCATTTTTAGGCTTTCAGGCTGACAACAGCTCCCATTGACCCAATATCCCAGCAAGGCTGGCTGGAAGCAGGTTTCTGGGTTTTGTTTATCTTCTATAATTGACACACTGTTCCTTTAAGCCGAGGCCTAGGCAGGTAACAGAGCCTCCTATCTACTTCAGCTCTGTGGCTTCTATAATTGAGACAATGTTGCCTTAGTAAACTCTGGGCAGGAATGATGTTTGCTTGAACTCCAAGGCTTCTATAATTGAGACAATGTTGCAAATACGTTGTTACCTGGAGCCAGGAGAAGCCCAGGCAGCTGGCAAACAGTTTTACTGCTGCTGCAACGGAAGCTGCCTGTTTACTCAGCTCGGTGAGTGCTGGCTTCCATCTTGGCTGGGTTAATTTGCATACAGCCGCTCTGATTGGCTGGTGGGCGTGGCTTAGGCATCCCAAAGAAATGGTCAATTTCAATATTACACTTTTATTAGATAGGTTATATATATAATTTAATTTTCAACCCTGCAAGGTAGGTCTTTTCTGTCCCTGTTTCACAAGATGAGGAAACTAAAGCTTTGTACATTACCTCTGCTTAGTTTGATGTGGAGTTTTCTCATCAGCCTCCATGCTGCCTGGTGGTAGCTGGCTAGACAGGTAGATATCAAGATGCTGAGAGGAGTCTGACTGCCTGATTTAAATCTTGGCTCTAGCATTTATATTATTTTGAAAGTCCCTTAACACTCTCAGGCTCAGTTTCCCCATTAGTAAAATCAGGGTAATTAGGGTCATTGTAATAATTAACATATGGAAAGCACTTAACACAGTGCCTGGTACTTTAGTTAATAAGTACCTTATACATGTTATTTGTCCGTGTGTGGCATATTAAAGGGAATCGTGGACCATTTCTTCAAATCACATTTTTAATGCATAAAATAAAAAACAAAGGATTATAAAGAAAACCAATTTTGTTAAAATATAATTACCAAATATATATATATATATATATATATATATATATATATATATATACACATATGTATGTATAATTGGTGATTTAGCAATAGGCAGCCTTCTTTATTACCATATTAAAAGCATGCTCAAGCCTCTTATGGAAAGTTTAACGGCTACCTGAATTTTGGAATAGTGATGAGAGTACATATTTTGAGATATCTGCACAACCTTAATGTGAGATGAAAATACCTGCGATTCCCTTGGCCATGAAGTCTCTGAGACTATGGTTTGTTGCCTACACTCACATTTGAAGGAAATGCTAAATTTCTGTTAGAGGTTAGTGAGAATGAAGATGTAATTTTCCCTTCCATCCAAGTTTATGAATCCCCCAAATTTATGCCACCCAAATAATGTCTAAGATTCTGTGAGCTAAAGGCATATGTAGAACATATAGATTGTGAGGCAGGCCAGAGGCTGGGAAAGATGACTTTCTAAGCAAGAGCCCACAGAATTTCTTACCCAGAACGGGAAGGTCTCCTAAGGAGTGTGGAAATTAGAAAATTCTTCTCAAAAGGGCCAACATTCATTGTAGTGGTAACTTTTGCGAAATTGGGAAGCAGTGTGACATTGCATTCTTATGCCCATGAGCAAGGTGAGGATTGGTATGGTTCATTTTTGGCCTGGATTTCTTTCAGAGATTCTTGCGGACTGATGGGGGTGTGAATTTCCTGTGAAAGTGTAGCGTCCTGGCTTATCACCCACAATGCAATGGACCAGCGGGATGATTTAACACAGCTCTCAATGGCACAGTTAAGATTTATGTGGATAATCATTCGATGGTGAGAATGATAAGTTATCACATTTATTATTTGCATATAGAAAGATCCTTCATGAATTCTTTGGGTTCTCGCAATGCCACCCTGTGCTTGAGAAGTGGTGAACAGTTTTTAGATTTAATTAGAGAATACTAGAAAGCAACTTTAGGAGGTGTAAAACATCAATACGACTCCTTATAATGGAGAACATTTGTTTTCTGCTTCAGGCAGATCTACCGTAGACACAGTGAAGTGTTACGTGAGCAGCGAGCACAGCTGGGATGTTTGCACAGAGCAGTCCTTTCTGGGTAATTTTGTGGCTTTGCAACACAACATCCGTGGAAGCCTGCTGGTAGGACCCAGACTCCTGGGGGACTGTGGAATTCATACAAGGATGTGTTGTCTCTCTCTCTCAGAGGATATTGTGAATTTTTCCAATTATGTAGGAGTTCTCACTAAATTTTTTGGTATTCAAAAGGGATCTTTGAAAAAGCTAGGAACCATTGCTCTGGATGATAAGCAATTATTTCCTTGGAAATGTGATTTCAAATTTATTCTCAGCAAATTTCAAGAGACACCAGCATGCTCAGCTACTTACATAACACATTTCAGAGGTCTGGTTTATATGAAACAGTGTACTCAGTTTCACATTCAAAACTTTATTTCCTTATCTTTTTCATTTCTTTGCTAATAAGTCCTTATTATAAAAACACTAGGATCTCAGTTTCTAAGTTCTATTTCAACACCATTTTAAGACACTGTTCACAGACAAGCTTGAGTTTATAGTTGGAAACTGACCATAAAACTTTCAGGATGCAATGGTTCCTAAGATAAGCATGGCATTTAAACATGAGGTCAAACTAAATGAACAAGGGAAGAAATATAATGAGGGCTTTTCCCTCAACTTTGAAAAAGTTGATAATGGGGAAATTTATCAGAGAAACATAGTCAATCTGTTTCGTGTTTTGTGAGGTGATTCGTTTATATAATGACATGCTTTTTTTTCTTCTCATTGAACTGATTGAATTTGGTGAATTCTAGAACTTTCCTAAGGGGCAAATGAAAGCTATCCTTTTAATTAGCTGTTTTATCTTCCGTGGGCGGGCCCACTTGTGATTGAAGTGGAGAAAAACATCAAGTGGCCAGTAGGGGGACAGCCAGTTGCCAGAAGGCCTTTGAAGACCTGGAAATATCTCAACATCCCCCAAGTGTTTCTGAAACTTAAGCATCTGACTTGGGAATCTCAAGGTAAGAATCCAGAATGTTCAAAAGGAATTTTCTCTTCAGGCTTGGAAATCAATTTGGTCTTCAGTGTTAGAAGCCAGCTGGGTAAACAGTATTAGATCAACATAGGATAAGGAATGGTTATAGTTAATCTTTAAGGTAGATTTTCCCAGCTAGTGGCCTACAATATGGAAGCACAGGGATCTCCAATGTGAGAACCATATTATTGAAACACGCTTGAAACCCAAAGTCTCCCTGCTCTACATTCTTTGGCTATTCCAATGATAAGATGAGGTTTTTGTAAACATTCTCCGTGAGAGGACTGTGGCTTGGCAATGGCCATGTAGGGGAAGGTATTGGCCTCTGTCACTGCCTAGCTTTCCTGTGGGGAATAATTTGTGTACCAGTGGGTGGTAATTTCCTGCAGGTAGGGGCCAGATCTCTTCCATCTTTGTATCTTCACAGGTAGGACCTCAAGGACACATGAGAGGTCTTTCATTTTGTATTGTTGTTCAGAGAGGAAACTGCTTTTTTTCTCACTGTAAAGCCTGAGAGGGTTCTTTGCTCTGGCTTTGCGTGAGAATCAGGCCATTGTGCACCCCCCCCCCCGCAACTGCCCCCCCCCCTCCCCCCCCGAAGCTCCCGTGGGCCTGCGCCTCTGCCTGGAACATTATCAAAGGAAGACAGGACTTGGTGTGCTCCTTGCCTTTCCTCTTAACCAGAACTTCTCCCCAACCCCGCCTTTTTTTTTCACCTGAAACAAAATGAAATGAAACCAAACCAAAAAAGGCAAACCCTATTTAGAAAACAAGCATACAGGGAGCTAACTTTTTGTTTTCCTTTGTTGGAAGGGGAATGAGTGTTTTCCCCTTTATGTTTGTAATATTTGCTTAGTGACTCCTTAGCAATGGTATGAAATTACAACCTGTCTCAGTCACCTCACTCTCAGAACTGTTTTCGTCAAGGATATAGAAGTATTCTTCTTCCCATCCTAAAGTCTCCAACAGGGAAAATGAGAAAAGAGCTGGGTGCTGGCAGCCACTTAAGAATGAGAAAATATTTTTCTGGAAAAGACTCCTAAAGGGCCCTCATCATAAAGGTGCAGATTCTTTCTTGAAATCTTGGAAATGTTCTAAACAAATATTTAGCAGACATCAGTGCTATTTCATGATAGTGTATATTATTCTTTAAAAAAATATATTTTATTGATTTTTACAGAGAGGAAGGAAGAGGGATAGAGAGCCAGAAACATCTATGAGAGAGAAACATGGATCAGCTGCCTCCTGCACACCCCCAACTGAGGATGTGCCCGCCTTGACTGGAATCGAACCTGGGACCCTTCAGTCTGCAGGCTGACACTCTATTCACTGAGCCAAACTGGTTAGGGTGGTGTGTATTATTCTTATTAATTTTAGGTCAGTCTTCTGGAGAAGCAATAGTACTCATCAGATAATTAATAAAAATGTATAGTTTGAGCTCTGGCCAATTTGGCTCAGTGGATAGAGCATCATCCTGCGGACTGAAGAGTCCTGGGTTTGATTCTGGTCAGGGGAACATGTGGGGGTTCTGGGCTCAGTCCCCAGTGGGGGGCATGCAGGTGGTAGCCGATCAATGATTCTCTCTCATCATTGATGTTTCTACCTCTCCTTCTCCCTTCCTCTCTGAAATCAATAAAAATATATTTTAAAAATGTATAGCTTGAATCATAATGCATTGTGTCCAGTG
Organism: Murina feae; assembly: GCA_004026665.1. NCBI lineage: Eukaryota > Metazoa > Chordata > Mammalia > Chiroptera > Vespertilionidae > Murina > Murina feae. The sequence continues at coordinate 26,278 of PVJC01012708.1, read as the reverse complement.
GGCAAAGTTTTAGCCTTTTCTGATTAGGAGTCAAAAAGAGAGGACAAAGTCTGATGCCTAATATTGTCTTTATGAAAGTCTCTCTTCCTGGGATGACTAGGCTGATAGGATAGTCATTGGGTTCCCACCATTGCCAGGTTTGCATACATTTTGTAGCACCAGCAATTTGATAAAGTTAATTCATCAGTTTCTTGATCCCAGGAACTAGAAATAAATGCTTATCAAGGATATAAAAAGGGGAACCAAGAAACTCAAAAGCTCATTTATCCTTTTCAGACTGAGCCATCACAGACAAAATTTTCTGACCACAGAGAAAGAATGCTGTCTGAAAGTAGAGAAGCAAGGCCCCAATTCATGAGTGAGAGTGACTGTAATAGCAATTGGATCTGCATCTAGCAGCCACCATTATCATTCTACAGGGCAGCTCTTGGAATCTGAAAGGAAACTAGCACTATGGTGAGGTGGGGAGGCGGGGAGAAGAGAAAGCCAGGGGAAGTCTCAAAGGATCATAGGTAGCTCTGTCCTACTGCTCTATCTCATAATATTCTGCTAGAGGTGGTTGGTGGGATAGAGTTCATTTTACATAATGATTTTAGTGGAATGTAAACAAATTTCTGTTATAATTACTCTCCCTTTTATACTGTTAATACGATTTCTGAATTTATACTGTTAATACTAATTTCTAGTGTAAGTTTGAAAAGCCATTATTTAGTTCTGAAAAAACAAAGCACCCCTTAAAAATAACAATGGATTTGACTTTATAAATCTCTTTAAATACTTATGAAACTAAGCTAATAAAAATAATTAGTGAATATGAGAAGCTATAAGACTAAATCAAAACACACACAGACACTACACACCACACAAACACACAGACACAGACACAAAGACGAGATAGAGCATCATTCGATAGAGTTGCAAACAAGTGATTCCCTTAAAGAAAATTTCCTAAATTTGCCAAGGGTAATGGAATCTTTGTGGTTTTGAAATAAATCAAGGTTCTTGGCACAACACTAATATGCATAAATGTACATTCCTGTGCTCCAAATCCTAACTCCAAGAAGGAAGTTAACTTTGTTAATAGGTTAAACAAATCTGTTGTATATTTTATATTTTCTATATCCTTTCCTAAATATTTGGTTTTGAAATAATCCATTTAGTACTGTCTCGCTGTAGGAATGGCAGGACTGCAATTGAAGTCTACAGGTCATTGTCTGGGAGGTCCACAGACACTGAAACATCTGCTGAGCTGCTGCAGCTCTTGGTTCTTCTTGACACATCAGGTCACACACCAGGCGTGATGCATAATGTATGTGTATTGATAAAGCACTGTGTGCAGAGGCCCCAAGACAGACATTAATATATGTAACACACTTGAACCTGCTTCTCAACAGAATCTGCAAATAAAAATCTCCTCCACAGCGGAGTGCCAATGCAGCCCATGAGTCCACAATCCACCTTCAGAAATGATGGCCAGGTCCTCTTGTGAATCCTGCTAGTTCAGCAACTCACAGACATCTATGGCATGGCAGAGAGATGGGTGTGATATGGAGTCATCACTCCCAGGAGAAAGGCCCCTTGTAGGAGGAGCTGCCATAGACCAGGAATTGGGAGGCTGGGTTCTAGGTAGGTCATGAAAAAATAGCTCTCTGATCTTGGGCAAGCCTCTTAATTTCTTTGGACCTCATTTTTTTGGACCCAACTGAGAAATTTGGATTAAGTATTGTCTAAATTTGCAGTATAAATTTTAACTCCACCCTTTACCCCACCATCCACTCCATTTTCTACTGTGTTCCTCTTCAAGAGAAAGTTATGGCTTAGAGAAAAGGCTTTAATTAAGTCAGTGGGTGGAGAGAGGAAGACAAAGGGCTCTACACCATCGCTGTAGTTGGCTGCACACCTAGGGCAGCAGGTGCCCCTCAAAACAGCTGCCAGGTAGCTGATGTGCCAGCATCTTAAAGACCTAGTGCACTTTCTCTTTTCTAATTTAAGGTGAAACATGAGACCTCTAGCCCTCAGCATTATGAAGGCCTTTCTGGATTCTTCCTGATGCCACGTGTACTTATAGAAATTTGTGCAATTGCTCGGTCATGTGATATATTTAAAGTTATGCCAGCATCAGGATATATTTTACCTGAGCAAAAATTGGCCTCTTAAAGAATAAAATTCTTTCCTATGTTCCTAAGCCATATTTAATAATCTGTATGTCCCTCTATAGAGCTTCTGGATTAGATCCACTCCATTTTTACAGACGTGGGGTGAGACATGTAGAAGCAGGTCTCCATATGAAGTCCATCTTTAAGGAAAAAAAAGGAACAAAACTCTTCTCTATGATAATGGAATTTTCTCTAAGGTTTTTAACTACCATTATGTGGGATTGAGGGCTATAAAAACTTCTAAATTTTAGATATGCTGCAGTTAAACCAATAGACTAAAACCTAGTTTGAATTATAGCTGTAAAGGTGCATTATTCTAGAAATAATTCCAGTGCAAATGCCATAAAAGTGATTTTTTTAAATTTAGGCTCCCCCCCCCCAATTTATTCCCAATGATCTTATGGCATCTTATGGCATCAAAATGAAATTATAACTGCTAAAATGCATTAGCCAAACATTTATTCATATGCTCAAATCAGTATTGATTGCAAGTGTTTTACATTTCCTATCTTTTTATCAATAGTTTTAGGTTTCTTCTTGGCATGAACTTCTGTGTTGTACTTTTACTTTATTCCTATTTCTCACTGTAACTGATCAATCAAGTTTTAGTTCCAGTTGGTTGCCATTCATTAAGACTTCCTTTAAAATTTTCCAGAGAAAGTGAACTCCTATCTGCCATCATTTGATGCAGCTCTACTTAATTGTAAAGAAACACTCTTCATTTGGAGGTTAAAATATCACCCCAGATGGATAAATTATGGTAACTTCTCAAGAACTATGTTTCTCCTCTTGGCTGCATGGCCCAGTTGGTTGGAGCATCACCCTGTATACCAAAAGGTTGCAGTTCGATCCCTGGTAGGGGCGCATATGAGAGCAACCAATCGATGTTTCTCTCTCTCTCCTCTCAAATCAATGAAAAAAACATGTCTTCAGGTGAGGATTAAAAAAAAAAAAAAGAATTATATTTCTCTAGGCCATGCACTTAATTTCAGCTAAGGGAAATAAAAAGAAAGCAGATTTTTTACTGTAGGCACCCCTAGGGCAGGGTCTCCACTCAGCTTTGTAGAACACAACAGTATTTGCATATTATCTATAATAATCCATAATAATAAAAGCATAATATGCAAATTGACCCAACAGCCAAACAGCGGAACAACTGTCCAGATGACCATGCTATGACACCCACTGGTGCCAGGCCAGCCAAGGCAGGTGGGGGCCTGGCCATTGCCCCATGATCGCCCCTCAGAGGAAGGCCCAGGCTACCTGGCCTGTGGCACTACAGTGGGCCTTCCTCTGTGGGGTGATCAATCGCAGGGCTCCGGGACTGTGAGAGGGCACCAACCGGGCTAAGGGACTCCACCCCCCCAGCACACTAATTTCATGCACCAGGCCTTTAGTGTTTAATAAAATGTTATAGCCATGTCAAGAAATTTGAATAGAGTCTCTATAATCAGATAATTTGATGTATGAATTTACCTAAGCCATGGGAAATCTGGAGAGCCACTGTCTGTGACGTGCCATTGGGTGAGGCCACGGCTTCAGGGCTCTGCTTGTATCGCGAAAGTTTCCTGGCTCTGGTGCAGTGACTGCTACCACTTCTCCTACTTCTTGTTTCTAATCAGTAACACTACTGCTCAGGCCCTCTTAGGAGGAGATGCTGTCTGTTGTTTTTGCTCTGCCCCTGTGCAGGGATGGGAGTCTGGGGTGGGCCTGTGGGCCCGCAGCCCTCTGGGTGGGTAAGTCTCAAGGCCTAGAATGGAGAGGGAAAAGCCCTACTGCACCCTTGGCCCATGCCATGTCCTCTCATCCTGTTTTCTGGGACAACCCTGGCCCAGTGAAGTGCTGATGCCCTGATTCCTCTTCTGGCCATCACCCCCTTCTGTCAATTTCCCCTCCTGCTCATAATCTATAGGTGAGAGAGAGGGAGTGTTAGGACCCCACCACATCCCAGCCTTGAGAACATCAGTTCGTTGGCTGGGGATCTCATGGGGACCAGCATCTGCACCAGGAATTCTGAGTGAGCCCATCTCCAGGTGATAAGGGGGGTAAGGGGTCTTCATTAAAGACAAGGTTTCAAGGTTGCCCAGTGAGTGCTGACACCAAGGGGTTCCAGGCAGGGCCATCTGAAAGAGATCCTGAATCCACATTTGTTAAACAAAGATATCCCCTCTTTATTTTTTGCTGCTTCAAATAAAACCAACAAAACCCCTAAAACTTTTTAAAAATAAAATGGAAAGCATTGCTGTATTTTCTTATGAGTTTTTAGGGAGAGTTGCCACAAATAAATTATTCATGTCAGAGAGAGAAATGTAACAATTATCTTGTTAATAGCAGTGTTGTGAGAAACCAGCCTCCAGATAACTCAGGAGCATGGTTCATGTGTTGGGGACTGCTGTTCTGCTCGTGGAGGGTTGCGGGGTGCGGGGAGAGGTGGGGCATGTTGCTACTCTGGACAGGTCAGGTGCTGGTGATGAGTCAACATCTTGATTTTCTGGGGATTTCAGGCTCTCAGGCGGCAACAGCAGAGAAGGCCATTGTGTGCCAAGGACAGAATTGTCCAGGCAGGAGCACATGGTCCTATAACTAACACCATTGCTGGGAACGCTTGCCTCTGTAACACTTGGTTATAAAATGCCTTTTAAGACAATTTGTGTTCAATTATTCCTTGTCTTGGTGTTCTGTAGCATTCTTAGAACACCAATAAAACAAGATAAAAAATAAAACATGAGAAAAAAAATAAAACCTTTGTTTTACTTATCACATGCATTAAGTTTTGCTGACAACCCAAGCTCTAAAAGGTATCATCTTGAAAAAATAAAACAAGATATGCCTATGTGATATTGTGTGATAGGGTAAGAAATATATATTTGGTCTGTGTCCCTGGTTCTTGACACAGAGCTCCTAAAACCCTTGGGATTTCCCAGTAGGGATGAGAGGATCATCTGTTATTCATAGTAAACCTCTTCATCCACTCTTGAGTTTATGCTAATAAGGTGACCCTGGAGGGTGGGGGCTCTTTGCCAGAGGAACCAACCCTGTGATTAGAGGGTCAAAACTTTCAGCCCTACTCCCTATGGCTGTGCTTTGATTAATCATGGTTGCGTGATTGAACCTCTGGGTTGGTGAACATGTGGAGGTGCTGGGAGGGTGGTGCACCTGGAGAGGGTACAGCAGTCCCTTCCCTGTCTCCCCTTCATGTCTTACCCCGAACATCTCTTCCATTGGCTGTTTTATTGTGTCCTTTATAAGTAAAGTGATCTCCTGAATTCTGTGATCTGTTCTAGCAAATGATTGAACCAAAAAGGGTGTCACGGGGCCCTTTCATTTATAGTTAGTCAGTCAGAAATACCTGGGCAAACATTGGTGTCTGAAGTGGGGCAGTTGTGTGTTCTGACCCCTCAACCTATGGGATTGTGTTAACTCCTGGTAATTAGTATCAGAATTGCTTGGTGGGTGAAACCCCATATTTGATGTCAGAAATGTTGTGAGTAGAAGGAACAAGAGTATTCTTATGTCTAGATACAAGCTATGCTTCTACTCCATGTCTATATTGGGATATTTTTGGCTGTAAGTGATAGAAGTGCAACTCAAATGAATTTAACATATGTTTCCTATATCAGGGAAGTCCAGGGGTCCACAGATTTGAGGGGCCAAGGTAGTGACATCAGGATGTTGTCTCTCGACCTTTAGAATCTGCTTGCTTCTGAGCTGCCTCCTTCTTAAGCAGGGTCTGCATGTGGTGGCAGAGATGGCTGCTGGCTTACCTGGGCTGCCTGCCTGGCCTGCTGTTTTCCTGGTGATGAATCTAGCAATCCATGGAGAGTGTCTCCTTTCACATGATTCCAGCAAAGTTCCTGTTAGGGAAGGGAGCTGCCTTTCCTGTCCCAGGTTTGCATCTGTCCCTGAAATAATCTCTATGGCCTGGAGCTTGTGTTTCTCAGATGGACCAAGCCTGAGTGATGTCCCCTCCCCTACAGCAGGGAGAGAGGTCAGTTTCAAATACATCTATCGGAAAGAGTTCCCCATAGGGGTTGTTACTGGAAGAAGTTGGGGGGAAGGAAAAATGGGAGGATAAAAACTATAATTAGAACAGTCCACCCCAGCAACCTTCCAGAATGAGGTGGGAAACAGCCTCAGGTATTCAAATCATGGCCTTTCTTTACTTCAAACCACCCACTCATGCCTTTCAAATGTGGCCAAAAGGGTGCCCCTTGTCAGCCTCTAAGTGACTCACACATGTACATCCGGGAGATAGTTCTCATGATGTGGTTGAGGTTCATTATTTATATTACTCGAGTTTGGAGTCCATTAAACCCTGTAGGAATTGTAATACAACTGGTACAGTGAGCCCTGGCCGTGGTTCAGGTCAGGGCCAATGGCTGGTATGGAGCTCTGTGGCACCACGAGAGAGGAAGCCCCACAGGTGCAGTGTCATCACACCTGGTCATGATTTGTGATTTTGTGTTTGAGCCCTTTTGTTATTAAGAAGCAGATACTCTTCAACCTAATTGCAAGGAGGAGCAAACATTGATTGTCAACAAATTTGTGGCTTAGATGTTATTACTCAGAATAAATTGCAAGGGGAAAATGGCCTTTATGAGAGTGTTGATATATTTTTAATAGAAATTCTCCATCCCTGATAGAGCAGTTTACAAATGTTTCCAAGGGAAAATCGTACAGTAGGTTTATCACATAAATGCTTTCTGCTGGTTTTAGTAAATTGGGTTTCTGCAGCGCCAAGAAACTCTGATAGCATTTACTAAGCAAGGGACGCAAGCACCTTCTCTGTCATGCAGATTCTAGGCCATTTTCATTCTATGCCATCATTTTTAATTACTTGGAAAAATATGTGCAAGCAAAACAACTATTAGAACTCAGTTGTAGAGAAGGCAAGGAACAAAACCCATTCTCTTGGAAACTTCTGTATTTTTAATTCTTCATTTAGAATGTTGACCAACATGTGAGGTAGTATGTATTGACACAGTGGTCTTTATTTTGTTTCCTTTTCCCTTTCCACTGGAGATCGGTGTAGACCCAAGAGCTGCAGTGGGGACTTACCAAGTCTGTTCATATGGACTAGAGGGAGAGCCAGCAGAAGGCAGCCAGATGTCCCCAGGGTGAAAGTAGGGAACAGTCTGTTTGCTCTGACTAGCTCCACTAAGGCATCTGTAGATCCTGTATGGGCCATACTGCCTGGAGGAGAGGATTGGGAAGACCAAGTCTAACCAGGGCAATGAGGGGGCACCAACCCCTCATCTTATTCCCCAGGGCTTGAGGTAACTGGAGCAAGAGAGAAAGGTTAGATACAATAAAGAGTTGGAGAAATCCATTTGGAAAGTGGACAAAGTGGGCAAGACTGTCCTCACCATCAACTGACTTCCATGTATATCCACGGAAGGGGGCATGGGTGCTTTGAATTCAGAGAGAAGCAGTGCTATTGGCAACGCTACTCAGAGGGCACTTAGAGAGTGTTATGGGCCAAACTGTGCCCCCTCCAGATTCATGTGTTGAATACCAATCCCTCGGACTGTGACCTTACCTGTAGATAAGTTTGTAAGTGCGATTAGTTAAGAGGAAGTCACAGTGTATGAGTGTTGTCCTATAAAAAGGGAAGTTAGGTCCTAACCAGTTTGGCTCAGTGGATAGAGCGTTGGCCTGCAAACTGAAAGGTTAAGAGGAAGTCACAGTGTATGAGTGTTGTCCTATAAAAAGGAGAGTTAGGCCTTAACCGGTTTGGCTCAGTGGATAGAGCGTCAGCCTGCGAACTGAAAGGTCCCGGGTTCGATTCCGGTCAAGGGCATGTACCTTGGTTGCGGGCACATCCCCAGTGGGGGGTGTGCAGGAGGCAGCTGATCGATGTTTCTCTCTCATCAATGTTTCTAACTTTCTATCCCTCTCCCTTCCTCTCTGTAAAAAATCAATAAAATATTTTTTTTTAAAAAGGGAAGTTAGGGCACCCACAGAGAACCCCATGTGAAGATGAAGGCAGAGATTGACTGCCAAAGATTGTCAGTAAACTGCCAGAATCTAGGAGAAAGGTCTGGAACAAGATCTCCCCCACGGCCTCAATAGAACCAACTCTGCCAATACCTTGATCTTGGGCTCTCAGTCTGCAGAACTGGGAGATTAAATTTGTGAGGTTTTTTTTTTGGTCACCCAAGGAAATGGAAACAGGGAATGTTTAGGGTTAATTATATTTTGTGAGCTGGCCTGAGTTCTGAACAATTAACTTCAAAAGAACTTTTTGAGCACAACCCATTTGTCAGCTGGGAGCTGCCTTGTAGCAGAGCAAAAGCTCTGTGTCATGTTGACAATTATTTGGGACATGCAGTTCTCAGTTCCTGAGACTGTTTGAGATGGTATTTGTAGTGAGTTTCAAGTGATTGTAGTGTCTTAAAACATGTTGTCAAAAGAACAATATTTTAGGTTTTATAGTGCTTTTGACCTTCTACTTCTTCCTTATCTTTCTTTCTTTTAGAATTTCCCTTTATAAATGTTTTCTTCTTTAGGACTTTTCATTTGTTTGGAGCCACAAATCAATACATTTAGGTATAAAAGCCTTAGCTGAAAATAAAAACAAGTTGATGTATATATTGAAGGAACATCTTGTGCAATTTTTTCCTTCCAATTAGCCTAATTAGCCAGTGGCATCTAGGATTGGTCTTTGAGAAATAATTATGACAAAAAGTCCAGTTCTCAGCTTTAATGAGTAGTTTTGAGGGAGCTGGTCTTTCTGCACAAATTGATAAGTACGAGTTGTTCTGGGTAATAATTCCAAGTTTTGTGCTGCTCTTACACATATTCATTAAATTTTGTCAATTAAATTTAAAGCTTTAAAATTTTTAAAGAAGTAACTTTTCATTAGTTATAAGAAACTGCCAGCAAAAGGTTACAGTTCTCTAACATCGTCCATTTCTTTCCTATCATACCTTTCAATATAACCTGTGAACATACACAGTTCTCACTTTAAGTTCCTAAATTGGCAAGGCTACAGGAAGCCAAGAGAAAAGTTACAGCCTCTACCATTGACACCAGTTCAGTTTGTACTAAACTCCCTAGATCCCCTCTCCCTCCCCACATCCTCAACAACCTCCCCCTCTCCAAGAATAAGAATGTGTTTCATAACCAGGAGAACTTGGAACTAAGAAATGATGAGTGTCCTTTTCTACAACCTGGTGGTTAGAGCTCACCTTCATGATCGGAAAAGTACAGCAAAGCATCTGCATAAAAAACAACTGCTTTGTAATTGTTACTGGGTCCAACCCTGATCAGCTTGCAGGTGCAAATTGAAATCACATTTCCTCTCATTTTCAAAGTGAGGCGGAAGTATCTAAGAAGGACTAGATTGTCTGCTATGGCTAGAATTGAAAGTAGGGAGAGAATGGAGTTGTGACTGGAACGATAAGCTAGGACCAATTGATGAGGGGTCTTGTATGCTGTGTTAGGGAGTTTGAGGTTTATTCTACAGGAAGTGCAAATACTCAGGTATTTGTAACTTTGTGTGGCTAAGTGGGAGGGTCAATGAAATATATGCTTTCTCTTTCAGTGTATGGAGCTCATCAATATGGGGCCAGAGAATGAAAAGTGGAGAGCAGGACGATTTTGGTGCACGAATTTCACTGTGAGAACAAGTTGCCCTGAGTAGCAGAGCCATGTTTTGGTCTCTTTGAAAGGTTTCTTTATATCTCTACAACTTGATGTCACTATCTGTTAAATTATCCCATCTTCTCTTGTCCTGACTACATGCTCATCAAACAATCTGTTGTTTATAGTTGACTGTCCATGTGGGAGTTTGCAGAGGAGAGAATGTGCTGACCAGACAGGTAAGGATCATGGTGAGTAGAGAATTCTTTTGTTGTGAATTAATAAACTATCACTCTCATTTATAGATCAGTCTCTTAAGGACAGATGGAGCCAGTCCCTGGAAACTTCTGGGTAGCTGGCACAGTGGAGGGTCACATCACTTCCCGGGCTCCTTTCTCCTGGGAGACTGGGTTCTAATTGATCTTCTCAGGTAGTTTCTGTAGCTTTCTTCTCTGCAAATGCAATGCTTGTCAATCCTTCTCATAAAGGATATCATGGGAAGACTTTGAACCATTTGCTAAAATTAGATTTCTGGATTGCTGTTGGCTTTTTATTACCCATATTCTGTCTGTCTCCCATTGCCCCAAGTAATTGAATGGGAAGACATGTTGGCTGTGTTACACAGCGTAATCTGTAATCTCTCATTCTGTATTTCTCTGATCTTTTGTGGTTTTGTTACTTTATGGTGGCGTCTTATTAGACCAAGACCTTTCCTAAGAAAACATTTGTCATTTAAAAAAAAATCATTGTTATAGCCGCAGAGTATGAGTGAAGAGTGGCTGTCGCTGGGGGTGCCTACATCTGGCGTGACTGTGTTTCCTCCCCCACAGGGGTTGAGCACAGGATTCTCTTGCCCTGAGCAAGTCCAGTTCCTGTCACTCTCAATCTGGCTTCCCTCTCTGCCTGTTGTAATTTTTTGGTCAGTAAGCCTGACTCATAATTCCACTAGGAGTTATTAATGTTCTTGTGACTTCTGCACCAGAGAGTGGCTGTATGTTTGACCTATGATTCAGTACCTATCTTCTGAAGAATGGAAAACTGGATTGCTGAGGTGAGATGTTTATATACTTTCCTTCACTCAAGACTTCAAGGACAAATAAGAAGGCTAAAAGGGGAAGTCCAAGGAACAGTGGACATGAGCCACTTACAGAGAATAAAAAGGCTGTTAAATATCATTAATGTTGAATCTGAAGAACTATGGGTATACGTTTATTTTTGTGCACTGTATAAGGAAATTTTTGCACTTTTATTGTCAGGATTGGCCAGGATGTATGTGTGTGTGTGTGCGCACGCAGGTATTGGCAAGTCCAAAATCTGTAGTTCAAGTCCGAAGGCCATTAGTATGGAGAGCCAGGGAAGAGCCAATGTTGCAGTTCAAAGACTGTGATGCTGCCGGGAAGAGCTGATATTACAGGTCAGCCTGAAGGCCGTCTACTGGCAGAATTCCTCTTGTTTTGGGAGATCCATTTTTTATTCTTTTAGGGCTTCCGCAGCTCACTGGGATGTGGCCATCTGCTTTACCATTTAAATGTAAATCTCACCCAAAAACACCTTCACAGAAACATCCAAAATAATATTTGATCACATATCTGGGTACCAGAGCCTGACCAAGTTGACATAAAATTAACCATCATGCCAATACTCGGAAAAAAAGTGTGAGAGAATTTTGATTGCAATTATGTTGGAAGGTAACTCTTTCACTTTTTAAAAATTTGAATATATTTTATTGATTTTTTTACAGAGAGGAAGGAAGAAGGATAGAGAGTTAGAAACATCGATCAGCTGCCTCCTGCACACCCCCTACTGGAGATGTGCCCACAATCAAGGTACATGCCCTTGACTGGAATCTGCAGGCCAACACTCTATCCACTGAGCCAAACCGGTTAGAGCACTCTTTCACTTTTGAGAGGGTGATTGACTTTTCCTGCATACATGGCAAAGAAGGGGCAGTCACAAGAGCCCATGTGTAGGTGGGGTGGAATCTGGGGAGTTGCTAGGATTTTGTGAAGGATTTTGAATCAGAACCTGTGTGAGCACCTGTATCCAGTGTAAGTTCATGAGCCATGCATTGCTGTGTTTGTGTGTATATTCACCTTCAGAGAAGAATTTAGGAAACTTTGGGATGGATGCAAGGACACCTATTGAAGAATAACCAGTTGGGTAACAATACCATTATATGTTAAATTGAACTTGAAAAAGGACATTGTTCCAGAAACTATAACCTTCAACATTTTTATCAGTGAGTTGAATAAAGATAGAGGTGATTATTTATAATTTTTGGTTGTTATGAATCTGAATTGATTGTGGATAGTACAATCATAAACTAAGGCTCCAGGATGGCATAGAGAGATTCAAAGAAAAACTAAATTTAAGTGGAAATGTACAGAAGTGCCTTTGTAACCCTATTCTTGGCTTCTCAAGCAAACTGTAGAAAGGTGGTATTGGGATTTGGTAATATGGTAAAAAGAGACTTAGGAGACTTGACATGAGAGTGGATTTAATGAATTTGCTAAAGCAAACCGGATGTGTTAAAAAGTCTGAACTGAGTTTGCTCGTGAAGATGGCATTGCTTACTGAGAATGGGTACTAGGCTCATCAAAGTGACAAACAACCAGCCACTCTGTTTAGTCATCATATACTTAAGTAGCATTGCTAAAAGAGCTTCTATTTTAGAGTGGTTCTTGGAGATATTTCCCCATGTTCTTTCTTGTTACTGTCACATTTTGTAGAAAACCAGCACTCAGAATTTGTTTGCACAATGGAAGGCTATGGAAAACAAATCCACTTGCAATGGCAAATGCATTACCTCTATTAGGCTATTTTAGCTTCAATCAATTATGTAAGTGCTTCGTAAGACATTTATTTTGCCCCATGTTTCATCATCATCAAGGAGTTTAGAAACTGTTTGATCTTTCCTTTTCTGAAACTCCATAAGACTGATGGGTTTACGAAAATTTACAGTGAATCTAACCTGATTACTTTGAACTATTTTTAAGAGGATTAGACTATTCAAGAAAAGATGGATTCTAATCCCATGACTAACATTTTGACTAATATAGCACAATGCTTTCTGATTATGAAAATTGGTTAGTAACCACTTCAGTATGCTTCATCCTTTCTGGTTATGACAAGCAGTACTAAAATGTGTCTGTTGGAACTTGATTGTAGATTACCTCCATATCCCTGAATTAATGACCATGTAGCAGGGCAACCTGCCATGTTGCAGGAGGGACCTAGGGGTAAAGTTCTTTGGCTGTTGACAATTGCAGGAGACTCATTATATCCAAGTGTTTCCCATTATTTAATCAAGTTTGTACTTAGAAAATGGAATGGGGTGGAGGTGGAGGGTTGGAGGTGGTAATAATTGTCTCTGAGAGATCTAATCTTTGCCAAGATAGAATTGTCTCCAGGTTGAAATTTCCAAAAAATTTCTATTTTTGCCTAAAAGAAATAGATTACTTGTGTTTATTATGGTCATTGTACTAAATTTTGCAATGGATGTCAGCTTCAGGAACGTGTTTAATATCACTTCTCAAATGTGAGGGGGTAGGGGATATCTTACATATTTAGTAAACATATATTTGGGTCCCAAAGGTTCTTGGTCTGTTAAAAGAAAACTTGGGGATACTTTTGTACTAAAGGAAATATGAAAATGTGGTTTGTTTACCAAAGTAGCAGATTTTCCTGAGAGATGTTGAGAAGACAAGAGAATAGAATATTTGAAATTGTGACTATATTAGGGAAAGTACATTTATGCTCTAACCTGATCTTTCTCCAACCCTCCTGCCCTCTAATTTGATCTTTAACTATTATCTTCTAGTTCAAAGCACCATTAAGTAGCTCAAGCCAGAAAGTTAAGCTGTCAATCAACTACTTAGATCTATTGATTATGCTTCCTAATATATCCATTTCTCTCTACTTCCATATCACCACTTTGGGTGAAGCCACAATCATATCTTATATGGGCTGTATAGAAACAGGAATCAAAATTGCTTTCCCAAGTTCCTCTGATCTCCAATCAATTCTCCTGTTGTCCCCAATTATACCCTGTAATGACCCCTCCCCTTTTTCGTAAGTTAAAATCTAAAATTTTGACCCACAGGGTCCCCATTGCTGGCCTCAGTTTACTCCTATAGCTTCATCCTCTTTCTCTCTTTTTCTCTGTGCTCCATAAAACCCCTTATTTAGGTCCTTAAACGAAGGCTCCCCAATTCAGAGCTTGCGTGCATTATTTCCTCTGCTTGGCTCATCTTCCTCCCATTTTTTACCTCCTAAACTCTTACCTTGCTGACATCTACTCATGTGTTAGCTCTCACTGTGAGAATTCCCCTGCTTGGATTGGTTGACGTGCAGCTGTTGAGTGGTGTTGTAAAGTTGCCTGTGGTTTGCAGTAATGTGCCACCATGATTCAGCTCTTGGGTGTTCATTAGGGAGAAGTAGGTGTGAGATGCACCTGGAGGTGGTGTTCCTGTTCAGAAAGTGAGAGGGATGTGGACGATGACTGTAGTTAGCTGCCCAGGCCAGCCTTTCTCAACCCTGCAGTCTGTTTGGTTCTCCCATCCATCTGCTCACACAGCATCCAGTACTTTTCTTTCCTTGCATCATCCTGATGACATAATTAACTGCTTCATTGCTTGCTGTCCCTCTCACCTGCTAAACTATAAGCTCCCAGGCCCCAGCACTGCATCTGCTATGTCCTGTCGATGTTAGAGCCTTGCTTAGTACCCACCATATTGCAGGGACTCACTACACATTGGTTTTATAGAAAAATAAATCAAAATCTAAGATGTGTGTGTCACTGTGCCAGGAGGAGCTCTCATGAGCTTGAAAGGTCAGGAACCAAGAACATATAGGTAGTTTATGCTTGGGTGGTAGCATGATGTGAGTAAATCTAAACTGTGTGTATTTTTTCTCTTCCATTATCCATTCTCTTTGGAGCATCTATGCCATTCTGCAGTTGTTCCCTCAGGAAATGGGTGCTGAGAGCAATAAGTAGAGAAAAGCAGGAGGGTGGGTGTTTTTCCAACCTTGAGCTGTAAAAACTGAATGTGGTATAATAAAGAATACATCTGGTCCATGTCCCCAGCCGGACTTCAAAACTCTTGGAATTTCCTGAGTGAGAGGAGTATCTTTTTTTTTTTTTTTTAAATATATTTTATTGATTTTTTACAGAGAGGAAGGGAGAGAGATAGAGAGTTAGAAACATCAATGAGAGAGAAACATTGATCAGTTGCCTCCTGCACACTCCCTACTGGGTATGTGCTTGCAACCAAGGTACATGCCCTTGACTGGAATCGAACCTGGGACCCTTCAGTCGCTCTCTCTATCCATTGAGCCAAACCAGTTAGGGCAAGTGGCATATCTTTTATTGTTCACAATAAGCCCTTTCAACCACACCTGAGTTTATGCCAGTAAAGTAACAAAAGGTGGGCCCTGGAATATCAGAGAGGGGATGGCTGTGCCAGAAAGACCAGGGATCTAGGAGGAGAGAGGGTCTGGAGATAGCACAGTCATGTGGCCAATGACATAATAAGGCGCCAATAAAGCTCTGGAAACCCAAAGTTGGAGAAGCTTCCTGTTTGGAGAGCACATTGATGTGATCTGCCCTGATTCCATGGGGAGAGGGCATGGGAGCTCTGTGTCTGGGCCCTCCCAGACCTTTCCCCATGCATCCCTGACATCTGGCTGTCCCTGAGTTATGTCCTGTATAATAAAACTATTAGTAAGTGCAGTGTTCTCAGTGAGTTCCTTGACTTGTCCTAGTGAATTATCAAACTTGGGGGAATCCCAGGAACCCTCTAAATTTATAGCCAGTTGGTCAGAGTACATGTGACCCCCTCCTCCCCCCAAACTTGCTTCTGGTTTCTAAAATGGGAGTGGTCTTGTTAAGGACTTGGCTTTTAACTTGTGGAGGCTGCCATCCTGGGAAGTAGGCGTCAGAATGGGATAGAATCACAGGATACCCAGTTGGTGTCAGAGAATTGATGTCAGGACAATGAGGAAGAAGATTCAGGGCACCAATCAATCCCAATAGAGTTCCCCTTCTTTAAGATCAGAACAACTGCCTTGGGAAGCTGTGGGGCATAGAAGTTGATGGAAGCCTGAAAAGGGAAGCCCTGCCCTCCCAAGGTGGTGCCATTGAAGAAATCCTCAAATGATTTTGTGGGATCTGAGAGGAGAGCAGCCTGTGCTACAAATAGCAAGGCCCCAGGGAGGAGCTGCCACCCTCGGGCTCTGGTGGAATTTCTCAGGTTTCGGCGTAGGCAGAGGCAGCTTGGGGAAGTGGAGCTGCTGGAAGGGCACAGAGGAGACAGGAGGTGTGCAAGAGAAGGTGGCAGGTCAGATCAGAAAGGCTTTAGGCAATTGCGACAGGCAAGTGGGCTTCAGGGAACTTGCAATTTAACAACCAAGTGGTGAGCTCACATTTGGGTGTGTGCACCTGTGTACATATGTAAATTCTAAATCTCATCATCTTTTGTTAAAATTCCTCCATGGCTTATATTTATGTACTTTAAAAAACACAGAAAAATGGAACATACCTGTGTATGTTTTCACTTTGCAAATTGATCTTTCATGGCAGGCAGACTATTGGCCCTTCAAAGATATCCATGTCGTCATCCCTGGAACATGTATGTCACCTTATAGGAACTTTACAAGTGTGATTTAGGGTAAGGGTCTTGACATGGAAGATGATCCTGGATTATCCAGGTGGGCCCAAGGTTATAACAAGGGGCCTTATAGGAGGGAGGCAGGAGGGTCAGAGTCAGAGAAGTGATGACAGAAGGAGTGAAAATGCTACATTCCTGGCTTTGAAGGTGGAGCAAGGGACCATAAGCCAAGGCATACAGGTGACTTCTAAGCTGGACAAGATGTCAAAAACTAACTAACTAACTAACTAACTAACTCACTAACTAACTAACTAACTACCCTGCTACCCTGGGGCTTCCAGAAGGAACACAGCCCTGCTGACTTGAGCCCAGTGAGACCCATTTTAACTTCTGACCTCCAGAACTACAAGCCAATACATTTGTGCTGTTTTAAGCCACTAAGTCTGTCCTAATTTGTTACAGCAGAGATAGAAAACTAAAACAAATGCTCACTTAAAACATGTAATAAGCCCTAACCGGTTTGGCTCAGCGGATAAAGCGTGGGCCTGCGGACTCAAGGGTCCCAGGTTCGATTCCGGACAAGGGTATGTACCTTGGTTGTGGGCACATCTCCAGTGGGACTCTCTATCCCTCTCTCTTCCTCTCTGTGAAAACATCAATAAAATATATTTTAAAAAACATGTAATAAGCATTTCCCCTTTGCACAGATACATTCCTGTAGGCTCATCTTTGATGACTCTGGTAGTTTTCCATTATACAGCTGTATCATGATTTATTTACTGATCACCTATGGCTGGACGTTTAGGTTGCTTTCAGGTCTTTTTCCTTTTTGCTATAGTAAACCCCACTGCAATGAATATCCGTGACATATGTCCTTTTGCACTTTTCTGATATTTCCTTAAGATCGATTTCTAGGAGCACAGTTCTAGAAAAAACACATTTTAAAGGTTTGTGACACACATTTGACATTTGGTGTTGAGATATGAAGACTTTCTGTGTAAATGTATTGAAGACCAGGTGACTTCATCAGTCCTTCACTTCTATTTATGAAGCTGGGTCTGCTAAAGAGGACATCCCTTAATGTTTGGGACTTCTCCTTTCCTCTTCCTTCTGTTCTCTATCTTCAAAGAGTAGAAAAGGGAGGCGCTCCATAGAGCAGGGAGGGGTCCTGATTGATGACAGCCAACAGGCAGGTTCTTTTTTGGAGAGTGTCTCCCAGGTGGCAGAAGTCAGTATCTTGCAACAAAGCTTCAGTGAACAGTGTTGAACCCAGGAGGCACCCACACTTAACTATACCAATTTATTCTCCAAAATGTTGGCCTTGGATTGGGCATGAATTTCCCCACCTATGGCTGGGTCTCTATGTGATACTCTGTGGGCATGCAGTGATGACATGTGGATGCTGAGGTTGGAAAAGCTCTGTGTGAATTCCCAAGGGCATTTGTTATGGATATTAATCACATCTCTATATTCCATTATTTGAAAGTAATGACACTACCAGACTTAATCAGAGACAAAGGATTAATATGACAAGAAAATTGCATTGGGAAAAATAGTAATAAATCCAGAACTCGAATAACTAGAGGTTTTAATTTAGAAAGAAATGCATCTAGACATCTTTCTTTGCTTCTAAAATACTAAGGTTAACTAACTCAGGAGTGATCAGAATCCATTTTGGTAAAAGAGAGCATGAGATAAGGAAGAGGGGCAAGAGAAACTCCAAGGGGTGGGAGAATGCGTGAAGATGGTAATTTGCCAAATTCTAAATATGCTAAAATTAGTTACAATCCCTCAGGTAACAGGCCTATGTGTGACTGTCATGTGTATTACCCTGGTGCTATGGTTCTTCTATAGTTATTATCAACTACCTACACATAAGTGATGATAGCTGCTGTGCATATTTATGTAAACAGTTGACTGCATACCAAAAATGTCTATAAAATGCCAAACACTTGGAAGGGAATGAATGAATAAAAGTAAATCTGGATATTTATCTTATGAAGCAGGAAGTTACTTTGGAATATCCACATTTTAGATTTTCCAGTATTCTTCTGCATATTTTGGTTATTTGAACCAAATAACCCTCCTTTTCCTTTGTCTCTTCCTTAGGCAAAGCAGTACTGGAAAAAGAGGGTTATAATACCTGTGCGTACAGGAACCCCATGTTAGGGTTGTCCCCACTTCCAACTTGGGGCCACCCAAAGAAAACCAAACACTCTCCTCATCAACCACATAGGATGCCCTGCTACTACTTAGCCCTGCTCCAGCCTCCCCAGGCCAGCAGCTTGCCACCAGGGCAGCCCCGAGCCTTCTCTTTTCTTTACTATGAAGTCTCCCCACCCCCTGTCTGCCTTTGGGTCATTGCCAAGATGCAAGCAATGGTGGCCGACTCCCTTTGCTAGAGCAAGTTCTGAGGAACTCGCCTTAACTTTTCTCATTTGGTTGGTCTTCGTTTATTCCCACATGCCTTTGCTAGTCTTCCGCCTGTGCCAGACAAACATTTTCAGCTTTTCTTCCTTGAGCATCCCTTTTCACACCTTAGTGTCTAGCTGATGCTAAGTGATGGTGGGGAGGTGGGGGCATGCCACAGTGGGGGAACAGGGTGGCTGTGGAAGGCAGGAATGGGAGGTATAATGAGCAAAGGGCCAAGTGGCACCAGGCTAATGACAGTGTGAAAATTAGTACAAGGCGTAGAAGCAACAGGACCTATGATGAGCTGTCAGAACAAACTATAAAAACCATTCAAAATCCCACTCTTAAAATCTGCACAAATAAGGAAAAAAGATACTTGTGTGTACAGCCCAGGCTTTCTATAACTTGTTATAGTTTAGACTCCATTTTCTCTTTCTCCAGCCTTTCCTTAGTTACTATATGGGGGTTGCATTTCGATATACCAACATTTACTTTCTACTACCCTGTCATTATGGAAAACTCACAGGAAGGCACGTGTAGGAAGGAGTAAGAGAGATTTTTGAGATCTATATGCCTGAAGGAAGCTCGTTATGAACCAATAGAGGGGAGGCCAGAAGGGGTTAACGCTAATGGGGGCAAATCAGAGATGTGGAGAGAGGAAAATGTAGGTGTGAGAGGCCGTGTGGTTTAATGGAAATAGCACAGGGCTGCCCATCAGGTGACTGGGCTGCGTGAAACAAGACACCGATTTATAGGATCCTTGGAGCTCCCTCCTGCCCCATATTTCACGCTCTGGTAGAGTCTGACATTTGCCCGATGAGACAATAATTCAGGGGCTCTGTTTTTTCATGTGAAAGGTCTCAGTTTTCATTAAAAACATTCTAGAGCCGATGGGACCACTGGCTCTACCATCCATGCGGATGGATTGGGGCAGGGGTTTTGGAAATGGGTCCCCGGAGCCACACGACGGTTAACCGGAGAGTCTGGGGCAGCTTCGGGGGCCTGGCCAGGCGCTGAGATCTGTCCCGCACGTCAATCCAATAACATCACATTCGGCTGTTTTACGCCTTGGACTTCTCCGGCATTTCATGTGGAAGAAATTTTCTTTTAGCTGAACATTCTGAACACATTGAGCAGAGGGTCCCTGGGAGCTGAGTTTCACAGCCAGTGATCGCAGGTTCTTTCCTCTCCAGAGCAGCCTTGCTTTCCTGTCTTCCAGCTCTTCTCTGGCTTGGGTCAAATCTGTGGGTTTCAATAAATTTTCGATAAATACCTAGTGAAGCTGCTGCTCCACCCTCCCCACCCCCCCAGCTCAAAGGTGCTGGAAACACTCAGCATCAGCCTGTGCTCCAGCCACTGGCTAATGACAGTGTGAAAATTAGCACAGACTTAATTTAATAGATTTTACAGCATCCCTGGAGAGAGGCATAATTAATCTTGATCTTACAGATGAAAAGCTAAACTAAAAATACAAACTAAAGGACGCCCTGCAGTACACCAATGGGTTGTTAGCACAGCCAGGGCTGGAGCCAGGGACACCCAGGCCCAGAGTCACCATGCTTCGTGATGCCTTTTCATGCAGCTGCCTTTTGAACTTCAGGCGGCTGCCTCTGATGGAAAAGAGAGTAGCCAGGAATGGCTAATTCTTGTCACCAACAGAACTTACACTTGACTCCTTGATAATGATGATAGGATTTCAGCACTGAAATTCTTGCCCCGGAAGCCAGTGAAATAAAAGGCAGGCAGGGTCTCTGCTTCTTGCTCAGTTTTCTGTGGATCCTGTCCCCGCGGCCACATGTGCTCAATGTGCAGCTTGAATGGCCAGATCCATGATCCCCAGGCAGCCCTGCAGTGGGTGACAGGCAGCAGCCTCTAGAAGACTCTCCATTATCCCATCAGGACAAGGGGCCATGGAAGGAGGGGCCTCTCTGGCTTTAAACCTGGTGGATCTTTTCCCTTTGGTCACTGTAGCAAATGGCCATAAACTAGTGGTTTAAAACAAAATGCATTTATTCTGTTACAGTTCTGGGGGCTACAGAAATCTGAACTGGGCCTCACCAGGCTAAACTCAAGGGTCACTGGGCCTGGTTCCTCCTGGAGGCTCCATGGAGAACCTGTTCCTTCCCTCTTTCAGCTTCTAAGGCTGTTACTGGCTGCTTCAGGCATTGCACTGCTTACAAATGGGCCCACCTGGATGAGGCAGGCTTGTCTCCCCATCTCAGCACCCTTCATCACAGCTGCAGGGTTCTTCTGATATAGAAGGGAACACATTCACATGATTTGGGAATGGTTTTAGACATGTTGGGGGGACATGACTCAGCTACCACACCACGCAGTCCTCAGACTGGAGTGGTATTCAGGGTGAACCCAGTTTTGAGACTCGACCAAGGATGGCAGTGGCCCCTGTTTCCTCTGTAGGGTTTTCTGGAATCTTCTGATCACAGCTGGATGTAGGATGCAGTAGGATTCTCAAACAGTCTTGATTCTGGAAACCCCACCTCCACTCCTCAGAGGTGGAGCATGGAGGGGAAGGGGGCACAAGCTTTGGGCTGGTCCATGGGAATCTACTCCTTGCCTGGAAAGATTGGTCCAGAGTGCTAAGAGCTCTCTGCCATGTGTTCTGACCTCTGGGGACAACAGGATGAAGGGGCGAAGACCTGCTTGTCCCTGACCCTCTACATGTGTAGGCAAGTCCTTCGGCACCAGTTTCCTTGGCTGTGACAGAAGTGTAACGTAAAACACCCAACAGATGGAAAAGCTTTAATTTAATGTTTTATTTTATTTCTGTTCATTCTTTTGTTATTTATTTCTAACAGTAATCACAATACATTCTCACCAAAGAACATTTGAATAATTCAAAATCTATAAATTAATCAGAATCTAGCTGCCCCGTCAGTATCGCCTGTTCAAAGGCAGTGCACCTTGTTTCTTAGGCAAATGTACACCCACATCCATACACAACTGGACCAATCATTCTATGAGCACGTAAGATATTTTTCCCCCCACTGATTATCCAACTGCTGTTATGGGAAAGCATTTTGATTTATGAACCAGTGTAATATACCTCCTAACACACATATGTTGGTGCTTTTCACACTACTTTTATTTGCTCTCAGGCTTCCGTGACGTTCTTCTCTTGTGAAAGCCATAAGCAGTGAGCAGTGCAGATAACGGGAAGTCACATCTTGCTCCTTGAGTTTCTTGGGTGATTTTCAGAATTTATGAAGAGACAATAATCTTAAGATGCCAGGCTGTTTGCAAGAACTGGGCCTTGCAAACAGCCTGGCAAAGAGAAAAAAGGTGTTTGAGATTCAGTGACTTGTCTTTGACTGTCAAGAGCTAAATGAGTCCCTGTGCATAAATTTATAATGTTTACACTACAAAAAATGAATTTGCAGGAAATGGAGAAAGAACCAGACTACTTTGTCACCTGCTGGAGAAAGATTTACTGCTTTGTGGAGATGAGGCTGGGGACTGGAAGGGGTGGGGGCAGGAAGAGAGGTTTGTGGTCCGGGGAATAAGGGACTGGGTCAGATGGACATGGGTAGGACAGATCCACCAGGTTTAAAGCCAGAGATGCCCCTCCTTCTATGGCCCCTTGTTCTGATGGAATAATGGGGAGTCTTCTAGAGGCTCCTGCCTGTCACCCCGCTGCAGAGCTGTCTTGGGTTCATGGCCCTGGCCATTCAAGCTGCACATTAAAGTTTAGCCAGTTCTGCCCAAACCACTGAGAGCCAGGTGTCTGATGAACCAGCCTACACAGACTCTCCTGTCAGTAATTGAGCGGGTCCCACATATGGGCCTGTGGGAGCTGTGATTCTTGCCCTTCTATTGATCATCATCTCTGGAAGCCACCTGAGGTGCTGTAGGATGAGGTCAGTCTGAGCCTCTGGATTTGCTTAGTCCTGTCTGCATTGCCCTGTATACTCAGACTCCCTTTCCAACTGCTCACAAGTACCTCCATCCCCCAAACAGAAGGCAGAGCCCGGGCAGTGGTGGCTGTAGGAAAGGCAGAGACCCTTGCATCATCCTCAGGCAGCAACACATGACACAGGCCTCCCACAGCCATCTCCCCATCACAGCAATTCCAGGGATACCCACTGCTTGTATATACCTGAGCCACTTTGTCCAGTCCTTCCTTCTTCCCAGTGGCTGTGAGGTGGGGACACCTGTCCAAGGCTGGAGGGATGGGAGGTTTGAGAGTGGGGACTTGAAATGCAGGTGGAGGGCATGGTAATCTGCAGACCACCTTCAGAATAAGTCTCCTCACTTCCTGTTGCTCCATAGCTCACCAATTTCCACCTTTCACGTCTCTCAGATCCACACATTTACCTATCTTACCCTTCTCCCATTTTTTAATCTATAGTTTTGTTCAGTAGTATCAATAATATTTCCTTTTCTCTTTCTTACTTTGTTTTCTTGGCGAGTCAAAGCAAAACCAAAAACCCAACAAGGATAAGACATGCAAACCCATTGGAGCCTTTTGTTAGAAGGGGTGACTCAAGCCTTTCCTCAGATGTAACTGGAGATAAGATGAACAGGTATGGCCTACTGCTGGGGTCTTGGGAATCTCCATAGATTACTTCCCTCTCACACGCCTCAAGACAGGCATTCTTCAATCATAATTCAGGAGACTCAGCAACACATTATTTTCCTACATTATTCTTTTGATGTTTTAGTAATTCTACTGGAACTGCATTCTTTGCTTTTTTTTTTCATCACAAAGTTGCCATATCCCCAAACATTTCCAATTAGACTCCCATATAATGGCTTAGGGGGCTGAGCTGGGGAAGCAGCCCTGCTTATGGTGTTGGCCTCTGGGATAATCACCCCAGGTTCACAAAGCCATTCCCAGTGGTGCTTTGGAGAAGAATGTGATTGAATATTGGGTGGGTGGTAGAAGCTGGTTGTAATTCTATGCTTTTTATAAACAATAACCTTTTAAAAAGAATTTTCAAGAGAAAAATAATCTACCATTTTATTAAGTTAAGAAAAAATACCTGAGCCTGCCAGCCCCAGAGTGGGAGTAGATATCGACATATACTGTTTTAAAATATTCTGACATTTTGCTGCATAGCAGGAATCCTTCCTGCTGACAGTTTACATGCTACAATAAAAATTCCTTCTTTTCTTCTCATTGTCTCAGCTCTGGCACAGATACATTGCTGGACACATCATTACTGACACAACTGTGTCTACAAACTGGGTTTGGTTGTCATTCATTCATTTTAGGACAATGAGGGTTAGTACATGTCATTGATAATGACATTCAAGGATGACTTTGAGGGAGCTGCTCTTAGTTCTTGAGTATTAACTCAGAATTAGACACCTTTGAACCACCTCTGCGCTCCCCACCAGCTCCATCCTATGATGGAACTCGTGCCCAGTGTCCAGTATCCTCAGCTCTTCTCTGCTTGGTGGAGATACATTTCTGTCCAGCTCTGTCCCTGCTCAGAGGAAGTAACCTGTAACTGCAGTTGTTATTGTAGTGCTTGAATAGTGGCCTCCAGAGTTATGTCCATGTTCTAATCCCTGGAGTCTGGTGAATATGAACTTATTTGGAGAGAGGGACTTTGTAGATGCAACTAGGTTAAGAACTTTCAGATGGTTTATCTGGGCATCTGTGTGGGTCCTAAATTCAATAACAAGTGTCCTTATAAGGGACACATAAAGGAGGGAGTGATGTAAAGATTCAGGCAGAGGTTGTGTCTGTAAGCCAAAGAATACAAGGAATGCCAGTAGCCATTAGATGCTTGAAAAATCAGAAATAGATTCTTCTTCAGGGATAATGGCCCTACCAATACCTTGATTTTTTTACTTCTGGGCTCAAGAGTTGTGAGGGAATAAATTTTATTGTTTTAAGCCATCAAGTTTGTGGTAATTTGTTATGGCAGCCTAGAAAATATAATAACCCATTCTAAATGAGGACTTCACAGAGGATTTTTAGGGCAGTGAAACTATTCCATATCATATTTTAATGATGGATAAAAGTCACTGTACAGCTGTCAAAAACCATAGACTATAAAACACCAAGAGTGAACCCTAGTAAAAACTATGGACTTTGAGAGATATGATATGTTGATGAAGATTCCTTGATTAAAACTAAGTACCTCTTTGGCTGGGGATGTTGATAGTAGGGGAGGATGTGTGCATGGGGATGTAGGGGATAAATAAGAACTCTCTGTACTTTTTGTACAGTTGTGTTTTTTTGGTTAATCCTCACCTGAGGATATTTTCCCATTGATTTTTAGAGAGAGTGGAAGGGATGGAGAGAGACACACAGAAAGAAACATTAGTGTGAGAGCGATACATCGTTTGGTTGCCTCCCACATGAGCTCAGACCAGGGCTGGGAATTGATTCTGCAACTGAGGTACCTGCCCTTGACCTGAGTTAAACCTGAGACCCTTCAGTTCACAGGTCCATGCTCTATCCACTGAGCCAAATTGGCTAGGGCTTTTTTGTTCAGTTTTGATGTTAGCATAAAACTGCTCTAAGAAAAAAAAAAGCCTACTAAGAAAAATGGCTGACTTGCCCCTTCCCCTCATCCTCTGAGAAAATGTGACCCTCTCTGCACTGATGGATACAGCCTGGGCCACGTCATGCCCCCATGTGTCTCTTCACTGGAATAAGAAGGCTTTTGTCCCCTGCACTGATTAGTTGTGACCAGGAGTGCAGCGGCCCCCTTCAGTCATGGGCAGGTTCTATGGGGTATTCAGCTATGAGATGCCGACACAATGTCCTGGTCAGCTGTGAGAGTGAGTGCTAGGTCCCGAAGGGGGCTCTGGGTGTGCACCTGAGAATCCACCACATACAGCCCTTACTTTTTCTAGGTCTGCATCTGAGCTATCATTTGTTGCCATAGAAATTCAGGAACTTGGCTGATTCAATTCACTTCCAACTCATGGCCTCAAACTTCTGG
Source organism: Murina feae (assembly GCA_004026665.1). Lineage (NCBI taxonomy): Eukaryota > Metazoa > Chordata > Mammalia > Chiroptera > Vespertilionidae > Murina > Murina feae. Next base: position 598 of record PVJC01012708.1, on the reverse strand, counting down.
GAAGTTCTTATCATTGTCCACCAAATCTACCCCCCCACTCCCCCGGATTATTTGCTCTCCTTTTTTTTTTGGGATAACTAATTCATGCCTCCATTTTCCTCCTTTAATCCCCAAGGTCTTTTTCCTTCCTTTCTCTTCCACAAACAGGACATCAGGTAAATGTTAGTTAGCTGAGAAAGCAGAAGGGATTAGGTGAAAATACCTCAATTTAGCACTATCAAAGCTAGAAACCTGCCTGCACTGGAAGTACTTCTTTCTCCATCCCCAGGCCAGTCAGAAGGCCACGGCCCTGCTGTCGGCTCAAGAATTTGACTCTGTGTTCCTTCCTCTTCCTCTCCCACCATCAGTTTCTCTCTGCTAGCTCCTTTTTGTTAACATTCAAACAGGCAGCGGTCAATGTGAGCCTCTTAATCTTCCTCAACCCCTCCCACTCTAGTTAGACCCTATCATTCCGCTCCAGTTCACAGCAAACATTCTCATCAGAATTGTCTGTGCATACTGCCTCCATTTGTTTAAGTTCTCAGCCCCTTCTAATCTGACTTCCACTCCCACCTTTGGAACTGCTCTCTTCAAGGTCACCAATGGCCTCCACATTCCA
>PVJC01012707.1:0-39293 GCA_004026665.1 Murina feae | reverse complement strand
CGACCCCTGCCACCTCTTACCCGCTCCCCGATGCCCCGCAAAGGGCCTGGGAAGCCCACCAAGCAGGCTGCCGACCCCCTGCCGCCTCTTACCCGCTCCCCGATGCCCCGCAAAGGGCTTGGGAAGCCCACCAAGCAGGCCGCCAACCCCCTGCCGCCTCTTACCCGCTTCCCGGTGCCCTCCAACCCTGCCGCCTCTTTCTCACTCATGGGTCCTGGGACTGCACTGTTCTGCCCTGCAGCCGCTCTGTGCACTCGGGAGGTCCCTCAGCCCCGCCTGTGCCCTCTCACAGTCTGAGACCCCTCTGGGGATGTCCACCTGCTGGTGTGCCTGACCAGCCTGGGTGAGGGGTTTTAAGGCTGCCCACAGCTCCCATTGACCCAATGTCCCAGCAAGGCTGGCTGGACGCAGGTTTCTGGAGTTTGTTTATCTTCTATAATTGATTCACTGTTCCATTAAGGCCTGGGGTTTATCTTCTATAATTGATACACTGTTCCTTTAAGGCGGCCTACTACTAACGAAGCCTCCTCTGCTTCACCTCGCAGCGTCTATAATGAAACAATTGTTACTTTTACTGGTGAGGCCCCGGCTGCTCTTTCCTTCAGCTCCAGGGGATTCTATGATTGTTATATTGTTTCAAATCTGTGTTTCGCTAGAGGCAGTTTAATTGGAGCTGAGCTGAGCGGGCGCAGCTTCACTTTCGCTCCTGCCGCAATGGAAACTGCCGTTTACTGAGGTCCGTGAGTGGTGGCCTCCATGTTGGCTTGGCTAATTTGCATACAGCCGCTCTGATTGGCTGGTGGGCATGGCTTACCCTGTCTCGGAGAAACGGTTAATTTTACTATTTCGCTTTTATTAGTTTAAATTGATTATTTTACAGAGAGGAAGGAAGAGGATAGAGAGTTAGAAACATCAATGAGATAAAAACATTGATCAGCTGCCTCCTGCACCCCTCCTACTGGGGATGTGCCCACAACCAAGGTGCATGCCCTTGACCGGAATCGAACCTGGGACCTTTCAGTCCATAGGCCGATGCTCTATCCACTGAGCCAAACCAGTCAGGGCTTAGTGTAAATTAGTTCATGCACTGGAGTCTGTTTTAGGGCATTTTAAATGGTGTTTATCTTACTGGGAACTTTTTATAAACAATCTCCAACCCTATTTCCCAGAGACAACAGAAGGGAAAGGGAACTGTGAGAATCAAGGGACAAGATCTTCATGTTCCGATCGCCCTGCTTTCCCGGGACCTTCACAACCAAGACGTGGCCCTCCAGCTCAGCCGGGCACGCCTGCCCTCACCCAGGCTTCACACTGCAGCCCCAGCGGCTGGGGCTCAAGCACAGCCAGGAGGCTGGTGGCTTTGCAGCAGTAACTGCGACATTATCTGGAGGCAGGGAAAGGCCACTGCATGTCATTGTAACTGCCAAGAGGAGCACAGCCCAAGATCAAGGCCAGAGACAGGTACAACCCTTCCTCTGAGGACTCCCCGCCCCAGGAGCATAGGAGAAAGGAAGGCCTGGCCCTCTCACCTCATCCTCTGTGTTTGGGGACAAAGGAGTGGTTGGAGGGGCCTGTAAGGCTTCTGGCACCTTTGATCCTGGGAGGCTGGAAAAATCAGACTCAGCTGATGGCTGCCCCACTAACAGTGCTCCCTGTGGTATCCTCTTGTCTCCCTCTCCCTGTGTCTCTCTGTATCTGCCAGGCTGATTCTATGTGTGCACGTGTGTGTGTGTGTGTCTCCTGTCTCTCCTTCGGGCATGATTCCTTCTTCGCCTCCTTCTCTCTGTCTCTGTGTTTGACTCTATGTGTATCTTTTTGCCTCTTCCTCTCTCTCTGTTCTGTCTGCCTCTGTGACCCACTGTTAGTCTGCCTGGGCCTCTCCCAGTTGTCAGCCAGCACTGCATTGTGACTTTCAGGGCCCTTGGCCTGTGTGCCTTCATGTGCCCTCGATTGCATATGTAGACACAGTTAAACACAGTTAATGACAGCATTGGCTTAGAGGCAAATAGAATCAAACATGGTTCTGTTATTATATACTCATTATTATTATATTGTTTTTGCTCCTGATTAAAAATATGAAATAATGCTTGTGTACCCCTAAAATGATCATGGGCCTGAGGCACTGTACCCAGCATTCTCTCTCTCCTGCCCCCTGACAACACACACACACACACACGCACGTGCACCACACCCAGGGGCTGGCCCCAACTTCTCAGCCTGGAAAAGCGTAGGTTAGATTGCTTAGTCTACTTCTGATCTAAGCTCCAGGGCTAATGTTATTGCATCCCTTCACATTCTCTTACTTCTTACGGGTTAAGGTGCTGACACTAGTCTTGTCATTATGATGGAATGTTAATATCAAAGCTTCTGGTAAAGGCTTCAAGACAGAAATAACCTAAGTATGTGTTTCTGCCAACTTGAGCTCTAGGTTAGTCATGAGGAGTCCCAGGCCTTGGCCACGAGACACCTGATTGGCAGAGCTGGCTGATGAGAGTGATCTTCTCCCGTCCACAAGCCTATGGTGGGCCCTGTTGTGACAGGACTCATACCACCTAAGGATGCCTGCAAAGCTTGATCTGCCTGCTCTCAGGTCTGGCAGGGCAAGGTGTGGGTCAGAGATAGTGCACTTCATCACCTCGGCCTGTGAAGGCTGAGAACTCTTATATGAGAACCATCATCCACAAGCTATCTCCAAGAGAGAGTTTCCAGGTTTGATATTTGTTCTTTAACTTGTTTCTGTAATAGTTCTAATTGAAGAGGCCCCCCACCCTCAAAGTAGATCCCTAAGCTTTTTCTATCTTCCTGCGAAATAGAATAAAATGTCACTTATTTTTTTCTTTATCAGCAAAACTTATAAATTAATGGCACAAATCCCAGGAAGCCCACACATTAAATTTATCTTAATGCTACTAATAGGACAGGAAAAAATGCCTTCTTTTGCTTGTTAAAGGTTTGAAAAACACTAAATCTCTTCTGTTTCCATCATATTTTCCCATCTGTTTCTGTCGACCCCAGCAGAATAGAAAATATGTTCAATGTGGCCTTTTAAAAAGATTTGTCACTTTGGGTAGGATTATTTGACCTTTGCTGGACCCAAACCCTTCCTTTTTGCCAGTTTTTGCTTACAATTAAAGTCCTCTTCCTATTTGCTTTTATTTACTCATGGATCTCTTTCTAAATGTCTTTGGTGTTACCTACACACATGTACCATCTAATTTCCTTCTAGTCTCAGAGACTTGTCAACAATTCACCCTATCTAAGACTAGAGAAAAAACTTAAAATTATAAATCTAATAATGGTAATCCTTTAAAGCATAAATTTCTGTCCTTTCCATATCCTATGCATATCTAACTCAGTTCTCTGACATTTCCATTGGCTTGAACCACTCATGAAATTCTCCTCTCCCAACAATCAAGGACACAGAAAAGATCAATGACAAAGAGATCAGGTTTCTAATAACATATTCATGAAGGCTCCCTTTGCACAGTCACATGAAGTCTAGAAGTTAAGCTCAATATATGAAATTTCCAGTTGGAACCCCAACAGCTGAAGAAAAGATGCCACCTGTTTATTGGTGAGCTTGCTGTGGTCAGTCTCATTCTGGGGTTCACCCCAGGGGGCACAAACAACAGAACTGCAATGGAAGCACGAGTTGTCTCCTCCTTCCTCTCTCAGCATCACTGAAGAAACATAGAAAGCAGGAAGAATGGAGATTTGCTGAGCAAAAAATAAATAGGAACATTTGAAGCCAGAACAAGGTACATAGTTAACATTTCAAACACATACTTAAAGCAGAAGATCAAAAGAAATAAGACATGAAGGACAATTGTACTGAGGAGGCCAGATTTTCCTTTTGTTCTTGATTTCTAGGAGGTATGGTAAGCCCTGATCATCTGTGCCTTTCCTAAGCTGTTGGGACAGAGGTCACTGACTGGACCGCATGTCCCTGGTCAGATATGGAAACACTTCAGTGAGCTCTACCCCAGACTGCCTGGATGTGTTTGAGTCCTTTTAAAAATTAAGGGTCTTAGTACAATATATATGTAAAAATAGATTAAAAATAAAAATAATTGCCCTGACTGGTTTGGCTTGGTGGATAGAGCATCGGCCTGAGGACTGAGAGGTCCCAGGTTCGATTCTGGTCAGGGGCATGTACCTTGGTTGCGGGCATATCCCCAGTGGGAGGTGTGCAGGAGGCAGCTGATTGATGTTTCTCTCTCATCAATGTTTCTAACTCTCTATTCCTCTCCCTTTCTCTCTGTAAAAAATCAATAAAATTTATAAAAAAAATAAAAAATAAAAAAAAAATAAAAATAATTATTAATTCAGCTGGTAAAGGGGTATATCAAAACTCAATGTGAGTTAGAAAAAGAAAATGGAGTTTCCTCTTCTCAAGGGAAAAACAAATTTTCAGTAGTATGTTACGTCAGCAAATAGTAATGCCATAGAAAAACAAAGCTGTCACCTCGCTCAGTGATTGTGCCACAGTGTCCTGAGGTGCATGGGGTCCTGGATCCTGTAGAGGTCATGGGTCACTGGGGGCAACAGCGAAACCCATGGGAAGAAATGCCATTTCTGTGGGTTTCAGACGTGGGTCTCCAAAAGACACTGTTATAAGAATGATACCACTGCTTCAAAGAATTAGTTTGAAATATAGCTAATTCTTCTGACTTAAGGAAAAAACACAAGTTTTCTCCTGAGAAATAGGAATTTGAGCCGCTTAAATTTTTTACCCAGATATCACTGCAATACTGTTAATAAAGCTAAAAACTGGATATGACCTAAATATCCACTAATCAAATATTGGCATGTCTATAATAATAGAAGGGTAATATGCTGTTTAGACCAGATGTCATTCCGGACAAAGCCGGGGCCAGAGGGAAGTCCAGGTCCCAGGTGCCAGAGGGAAACCGGTGCCGGCAGCCAGGGGAAGGAAGGCCTGCTCTTGCATGAATTTCGTGCTTCGGGCCTCCAGTACTTACTATAAAGGGTTAGGCAATATTAACAGTGATGTATGGCTCCCTGGCTGGTGTTGCTGAGTTGGTTGGGCATCATCTGATGCACCAAGAAGTTGCTGGTTTGATTCCTGGTCAAGGCACATGCCAGGATTAGAAGCTTGAACCCCATAGCGAGGCATATAGGAGGCAGCCCATCAGTATTTCTCTCTCATCAATGTTTCTCTCTCTCCCTCTCCCTTCCTCTCTCTCTCTCTCTCTCTCTCTCTCTCTCAAATCAATAAAAACATTTTTAAAAAAGATATATGATGACTACCAGAAGGAAAGAAGGGTGGGGGGAGGTAGAAGAGGGTATAGAGGGGATAAATGGTGATGACTTGGGGTGATGAAGACACAACACAATATACAGATGTTGTATTATAGAATTGTACTCCTTAAACCTATATAATTTTACTAACCAATGTCACCTCAATAAATTGGATTTTTTTAAAGTAAATAAATAAATAAGCTGATGTAGTTTTAAACATTTTGACATGAGAAATGTTCATAATAAACAAAGTATTTAAAATGGAACAAAAATTAAGTATAATTTCATTTTATGTCTATGGATTTATCATGTATGATATTTTACATATATGTAAAATATAAATATACATACAGATATGAATATGTATATATGTCCATAAGCCTCTTGCCCCCTCCCTCGTTCCTGAAACTGAACACAAACTTTGATATAACCAGTCTCTGAAGGCAGATCAAAAGGAAGGAAAGGAATGAATCAATGAAGCCAGAACTCCTTCAGCAGCAGCAGGAGAGAAAAGATGAGAAACACATGTAATATAATTTTTATCTCCTCAACAAAGTGATTATACATTGCGTCTAATCACCTTGGGTGACTTGAGGACATGGATTTCGGAATCAAAAAGACTTAGATGAGTCCTAGTTTTCCCACTGCAATGCACCCTACTTTCTCCATTAAGCTTTTCCTACCTTTTCCGTTACTGTCTGGAGGTATCTCTGCTTCTCTGGAGTCGTCAATTAAGCTAGTATGGGCACCTGGAACCTATTACGTCTCCAATATATGTTCCTGCCTCCCTTTCCTTACTTTTGATTGTACTTAAAAAAGTGATAATGGTCTGAAATAATAATGAATCGAGGCCACATGAATTAACATTTTCCTTGGAAACTCCTAAGCAGGCAGTATAACTGAGTCGCAAAGTGAGGTTTTGGGGCCTTCCCAAGGACCAATCATTTGGAAATGAGAACAAAATGCTGAAAGAACCCAAACTACAGCCAGTGATCATTATTATTCTCTGGACCCAGCTCCAGAGCTCTGGTTAAACAGAAGGGCGCTGTCTGCTGGCCAGGTTTCACTCCCCACCCTTTCCCCAGGAAACGGGGCCCCACTTGAATTCCCATCTGTGTGCCTGTGACCACTGTGGCGCTCCCTGCAGATGAGGAGGAGGCACACGGCCGGAGCAGCTGACAAGGACGGTCCCCGGCAGGCTGCGGGCACCTCTGTCTGGTCAGCTCCAGTGCAGCAATCCAGGGCTGCCATCCGACACCTCCCCCCAACGGGCACTAAAGGAGAATGTGTTTAAAGGCATTCGTTCATCTCTTTACTCCATTAACACAGAATTAGGCATGCATTTGTTTCATCTGGAGTTTTCCCAAGGCCTCAAGGAGAGAAAATTTGCAGACTCAAGAGAAAGACCTATATAGATTTCTAGGCAATATCTCAAGGTAATAAATATCTTCAATTAAAATGAAAAAGGATCACATTAAGGTGTCTTCACACAAATATCAGTTAGTGGCTCTGCCACGTGGCAGACCTATGTGGCTTTGGGCAAGTTATTAAATCTCTCTGTGCTTTAGCTTTCGTATCTGTAAAATGGGGCATTCGGTTAATGTTTGATCAATATATACATTCACACATACATACCATGGGGCCCAAGAAATAAACCTGGGTGAGAAGGAAGGCAGCACTCACTGAGCATTTATTCTGTGAGGTGATTCCACATATGACCTCATTTGTCTCTGTGACCAGCTTGCAAATCGGTACTACTGATCCCATTTTACAGAAAACAGGCTCAAGTAGCATCAAGTGAACTGCCCAAATTTACACAGCTGGCAATTAACTGAGCTTGGACTTGAACAGAGGTTAATTTGAGTCCCAATTTTTATACCACAATATGCACATGCTATTAGTAATGGTGACAACAGCTACACTCATTTCATTTTCAATCCCATGCCCATCGTTGCACTTAATTATTGTAAGAATCCTTTGTGACAGTATGAAAACAAGCTGCTGCCAGGACTGCAGTGCATCCAACTCAATCTTCTGTCTCTGGGGGCAGCAGTAAGGGGCTTGCCAACAGAAGGCCATGGTCCGCACCCCTGGCTGAAGCAGTTAGGAAGTTAGCTCCTAAAATGGCATGCTAGGTATTCACTTACCAAAAATGATCAATACAGAAAATGCCACATAAGAAATATAACCTAGAAGTACTTCTTGACTTAGTTAGCAATATATTTTAAGACCGTATCCTCAATTTACTCACACCAAAATAGACATATATATCTGATAAAATAAAACAAATATCAATAGGAGTTCTGAAATTTTTTTCTGACTTTCTACTTTGGCATCACTGACTCGGAACATAATGGAGGAAGGGAGAGTTAGAAGCAGGTAAGACAGAGAAATGGAGGAGAAGGACAGATGGAAACAGGAGCCGTGTTAGGGGAGAGGCAAGAAAGAGAGGGAGGGATACAGGAATGTTTACTGAGGACCCACTCTGTCTTCACAGCAGGAAACCATTTAGAACTCCCCCACTCGAACACCCCCTATCTGTACGGTGTTTCTAAACTTGCATTTGTGAAGGGGACCTTTATTAAGGTTTGGCGACTCGCTTCCTAATTCTCCGTATTTCACTGTTGGGATCTCCAGGGGTCAGCGTGCCTGGTTCAGAAGTTACACTTGTGCTCTGGCTCTACCAACAGGGAGCCCGCCAGAGGCAAGGGCCTCTGTGGACTCCACTTCTGCCTCGGAAAGCCGCTGGCAGACACTACTCTAAGCAGGGCAGCTGGGCCCAGCACTCTGAAGCGCTGTACTCACTACCTGTGCTGACAAGGCACCAAGAACACCAGGCACCTCTTTCCAGTTTCTTCTGTGACAACACCCCGCAGCTCCGGAGACCTGTGGGGCAGTGCATGCAGGTTGATTGATAACAACCGTGTCTTCCAGCAGAAGATTCCACCCGTGAGGATCACAGATGGCAGATAACGTGCGGTAATTTTCTCACGGAAGAACCCTGGGCGCAGGCATCCAGGCCATAATCAGCAGAGAATCTTTTCTAGTCGAATCCACAGAGGAGACTTTGCACAGCCATCAGCTTTTACTTGTGTTGCTATCGAAGTTTTCCATCAGTGGCTGTTTAAGAAAATATTAAGAAGCTTCACACCACACACACGTCTGCTTTGCCATTGTGGTTCCCCAGCCGACGGCTAAGTGCATCGATATGCAGTCCAAGGGGAGCATGCTGGGGCTGGCTGCTGGCTGCTTCCTCTGCTGTGCAAAGACTCTTCCCTGGCGGGCAGCTGCCCCCCCTCAGCCAGCCACAGTGACAATAGGAGTAGGACAGAGTGCTATCAGACCTCTGCGGGCTTGGCGTGGGTGGAGTGTCATATACACAGTGCTATATGATGGATTATCTATTCTGGTCACTGTAGTCAGTGCTTTAAAAATTCTGAACAGCCTGGCTGGTGCAGCTACCTGGTTGAGCATCGACCTATGAACCAGGAGATCACAGTTCAATTCCTGGTCAGGGCAAATGCCTGGCTTGCAGGCTTGATCCCCAGTAGGGGACATGCAAGAGGCAGCTGATCAATTATTTTCTATCATCATTGATGTTTCTATCTGTCTTTACTTCTCCCTCTATGAAATCAATAAAAAAAATGCATTTAAAGTTATGAACCTTCTTTTTACTCCCAAAGAAAGTAGAATGTGATGGATATAACCATGTTGGAGTGAAAGCCCAACTAATTTTAAATCCTGGCTTTGCCATAAACACATTAACTGTGTGACTTTGAGCAAATTACTTGGCTTCTCTTTGTTTTACTTGTCATAAAATATAATATCTTTCTGGAAATGTGAGGTTTGATAAGGTCATATAGTGTGCAGGGAAATTTACTAAAACTACCATTCAATTGCATTGTTCTCCCTTATCTTTTCCCATCTTCCTCTTTCAAGGAGCTAAGCAAACTCTGTCAGTCTTTGCTTCAAGCATTTGAGGCAGTCAAAAAGTAGAGGTGACAGGTATTAAAGGTTCTTCTTTGGTTATCTTTCTCTGACTGGCTTATTTTGCTTAGCATAATGATCTCCAGGTCCATCTGGGGAGTGGGGACAAACTAAGAGAGGACAATGGGGGGAAAGGGGAATGTATGTAATACTTTCAACAATAAAGAATTTTAAAATAAGGCTCTTCTTGTCCCGTATAAGCACAAAATTCTGTCGAAAAAGAATATCCAGAAATAGTTGGAGAAAATGTGATCTTGAAAGATGCCATTTATAATAACTACTAAAGACACAAAGAACTAAATAAGTAAAGATATGAATAAAGACATAAAGACTCACTGTTATAAAATTACAAAGATGTAAATTCTTCCCTGAATGTATAATTTCAATGTAACTCAATAAAAATATTGGAAATTTTCAGGCCAGTTATAAAATGTAGGCAGAACAACAAGAACCAAACATGGCCAAAACATTCCTAATGAACAAAATATAAGGTATGGAGAAGGGAAGAGTCTTGCTTAATTAGATTTAAAGTTCATTTTTTTCTTTATTTATTTTTAAAGCCTGTTTTAAAGGTATGTCTGTCAATGACAAGGTAGTACTGACACAAAGACAGACAAACAGACCAATGTACACACAACAAAGAGCCCAGAAATGAATATATGCATATATTAAAACTTCATAGATAAGAGATGTCACTGCAGATCATTGGAAAAAGATAAATGATGCTAAAACAATTAATAGCCATATTCAGAAAATAAATGAAATAGGATTCCTCCTTCATGCAAAGTCAATTAAACACGTGTGTGTGTGTGTGTGTGTGTGTGTGTTTGTAAAATGAAGGTGGAGTAGGAAATAATTTTTATAATAAGACACCAAACTATAAACCATAAGAAATTCAACCATCTTAAATTTTTAAAATTTATTAAAAGGCATTATTTTTAAAAGTAAAAATATAAATTGCAAATTGGGAGAAGATATTGCAACATAAATAACTGATACTGGATTACCAAGCAGAATATATAGGAACTGCAAATCAATTTAGAAAAGAAAAACAACTCAAAAGCAAAATGGGCAAAGACATGAATAGATACTAAAAAAAGATGAAATAAAATATCAATAAAAAAAATCTCCTCAACCTAATAAATTTGTCAAAAAGCAAACTACAATATACAAGATCCAATTTTCGTGGGCCAATCTGTCAACTATATAAAAGTCCGACAAAAATCAAGTACTTAGAAAAGATGTAGAATTATAGGATTTTTTAATATTCACATTGCAAACAATTTTATTCTCTTTTAGAAAATAATTTTGCATTCTCTAGTAACATTAAAATTGTGCGTGATCTCCTTCAGCAATGTCAACCTTAAATCTATATGTACTTTTACAAATCCCTGCCACACAGGCCAGAATGCATGAGAGATTTTCATCAGCATTATTCATGATAGCCTCCAAATGAAGCCGGTATAAAGGTCCATCAACAGGAGACAGATGAATAAACTGTGGTTTAATTATATAATGGGATGCTATAGCACAGTGAAAATGAATAGATTCATTCATCAACACAGACAAATCTCATAAACCATGTGGAGTGAAAAAAGCAAGCTGCAAAACAATACACATAGATGATATTATTAACATAAAATTCAAAATCACACAGCACTAAACAATATATTGCTTAGGAATCTATAAGTAAAATTATATAGAAAAACAAGATATTAATAAACACAAAGAAATCTTACTTCTGGCAGTGAATGTGGAAGGCTCAGCTAGGGAGGTCGAGAAGGGTTTATGGATTTGCATTATATTATTCTTCATCTATCTTACATGCTACAGAACTGGCTTATGGATTTGCATTATATTATTCTTCATCTATCTTACATGCTACATTTATTCTTTTATGTGTATAAAATATTCTATATAATAAAAGCCCAGCGACCAATGGTGAAACCACAAGAACGACGGGTTGACCAGTTGCTATGATGCACACTGACCACCAGGGGATGGACACTCAACACAGGAGCTGCCCCCTGGTAGTGAGTGTGCTACCACAGTGAGAGTGCCACTTGGCTGACCAGGATGAGCAGCTGCTACCACTGCAAACCCCAGGCTTACAGGCAGGAACCCAGGCTGCAGACATCAAACTCCTTACCCAGGCTTCTCCTCCTTGCTCCCTGCTGCCTCCTCCGGGTGCCCACAGGCCACACAGTGCCACTGCCAGTTCACAGAGCTGACCCTGGAGGCTGGGAGGTGGGTTCGTGGCTGCCAAGGGATTGAGGCCTACTCTGCCACCTCTCAGTGCTATTGTCCCTGGGCCTGACCCCAACCAGGTCCCCTGAGAAGTGAGTGCTCCGACTCCATGGAAGATGTTGGACCAGGGAGTAGCCACTCAGAGGGCAGGTCCACAGCCACTCAGCTGACCAGGATGAGCAGTGCTCCCACAGTGGGCCGATCCCCACAGGCCACGAATCCCATGCACCAGGCCTCTAGTTTCAAAATAATTTTAATGAGTGTGAGGGACCTAATGAAGGCTAATAAGGTGTTAAGAGAGGTTTGATGGAAGTTATTATGAGAGGAAGCAGATCCTGAGAAGCTACCCAAAGCCAACTGTCTCTCCCCTTGTGGAGGATGTGGTATATAAACATAAAGTCTGGATCAATATCATTTCACAGTCAACACAATAAAGATGAATGAAAATGGTACCAGATGGCACTGTTAAACTGCTGGATCAAACTGACCCTGAAGCTTGACCTACCTGTGAACCATTCAGATGGACGCCAATAACTCCCCTTCTTGGAAGTACACAAATATTAAAGGGGATCTTTTCTTAAATACTGAGAAAACCCTCAATTAAGAATAAAATAAAGCTAGAGAATCTAATGCTACATATCATCAAGAAGAAGGCAATAAAAGAATGTTGGAAGTAGAGAGCGGAGGGGGATCAGGAGAAAAATATCATCCCTAAATCCAGCAGTGTGACTCAGGTATTGCCCAGGAAAGCTCTCAGGATGTTTCCAGGTGCTGAGACAGAAGGCAACCGTCAAGTGTAGCCAGATGAGCAATGCCCAGAACCTTGGCACAACGCTTACAGGCAGGGACAAAGCCCCAAGAAAAACAAGATATTAAGGTTACACTTGCTACCACCTGGGAGGAATAGGTGCTTCAAAAACAGATTTTAATAGTCAAAAACTTTTTTAAAATGTGCTGTTTCTTGTTTATCTGAGTTTATAGACCAGGATTCAAATCTGCTACATCAACAAAGCCCCAGTATAGAATTTCCCAAACTAAGCTTTAGAAAACACTAGTTTCTGTGACGAAAGGTTTCATGTTGATAGAGGTTTCGGAAATGTTGTATGTTACAACCTGTTCTTGCTGGTTCACAATGCACCTTAGACTTGCAATGAAACGTCCTGCAATGAAACGTACCCTAAGTGCATTTGAGCAATGTACTTTCCAGAGGAACACCTATCCCAAGCCACGGAAACTGCAACTGCATGAAACACACCGTGGGAAACATTGCCTCCACAGAGCGCAGGAGGCCAGCCTCTCTGCCTTCAGGGATGCCACACCATCACCCCCCACTAAGGACACCGACCGCCACTCTAGGCTGCATTCGCGGTATCAGAGAGCAACATTTTTCTATTCCTAGAGAAGCAATGGCCTTCCAACTAAGTTTGAATTCACCTCAAGATGAAGGTGAACATCGTGCTTCTGCTGCCACAGTCACAAACTGTTGGTGACGATCTCTACCTGCAACTGTGAAATCACACGTAACCAGTATGAGAGCACGCTGGGAAAGCATCCCCTTTTAAACGCCCACCCCCTTAAAATGCCTATGTCTGCATTTACTGTTTCCTTCAGAGAGCAGCAATCAAACAGAGAGGACTGGGCCTAGCATTTTTTAAATAATATTGGAATAATATTAGAATTTAATAACATCTGACCACAGAACTTCTGACACTCTTTTATTGATTGAAGAAGTTTGAGCTGCAGAAATAGCTTTAATGCATGTCCACTCAAATTGCTTACTTGTGGATTCCTGAAGAAGAATGATAAACGATGGGAGAAGAGGCTGATCAGAGCTAAGGTTGAGCAAAGTGATATGCCTGAGTCCCTGGAGGTCGGGCGAGGCTGGGGACAAACTCAGGAGAGACTGCCCCATGCACGCTGCAGGCCACTGTGCTGATAAAAGAGTGACAGGCAGGCTTCACAGCTGTGTTGTCCACCTTCACTTTGCACAGCAGGTGTGTTTTTAAGAGGCGGCGTGTGAATTAGAATCTCCATAAAAATTTTAAAAATTTAATATGACTTAGAATAAGTTAAGGGTGTAGTATTAAGTTAGCAAATTAGAATAAAATTGCATATATATATATATATATATATATATCATAAGTGCACACATATCTAATCTATGCATCACTTGAATTTTTCATTATTGAGAGATGACAATCAAGGAAAATCCCTTCTAACAAGGAATATGTTTAACGAAGTTTAAATAGAAAAACGTTAAAATATTAACTATTTCTGACTTTGGATGTTGTCACTATGGCTGGTCTTTTTCTTGTTTTTGGTTTTATCTATACTCCAAAGTTTCTGTGATAAGTGGGACTCTCACCTCTGAGCCATATAACATGTTCCCAATGAATGAAGCAGTGAAGTGCCAATGGCTTTGGAAATGACAGGTATATTTAACAATAACCCTCCATAATATATAAAGCACAAGAGTGACAAAAAGACTATGTGTGAGAGAAGTAAATTTCCAGGAACTTCATTTCACATATGAATATTGGTATATTTTGAGTGGATGTTTAGATTGTTTCAAATTGATCCCTAATGTAAATAAGGCTGTGATGGAGGCCTTTCCTCCAATTGTAGTTTTTTTCTTTTTTAGGATAAGGTCCCAAAGGTAAGATTAGTTGATTGATGAATATCAATATCTTAAGGTTCTCAATGCATGTTGTATATTGCTTTCCAGATCAGTATACCAGGAAGTATGTATACCACAGATATACAAACAGATCTATCACGATTTCCTAGCTTTAAGTATGAAAATTTTTATTTTACCTTTATCTGTTTAACAAACAGAAAACAGCATCTCATTTTAGTTTAGTGTTCATTCTCTTTGATTACTAGGAAGGTCATAACCTTACCTGTAAGGTTATGTTCCATTTTCTTGTTTGTTTGTTAATCCTCGTCTGAGGATATTTTTTCCACTGATTTTTAGGGAGAGTGGAAGAGAGAGGAAAAGACAGAGAGAAACATTGATATGACAAAACACTTTGATTGATTGCTTCCTGCAGGAGCCCTGACCAGGGCCCGGGCCAGAGTGTAGCCTGCAACCAAGGTACATGCCTTGACCAGAATCGGGACCCTTTGGTCCTCAGGCTGACACTCTATCCACTGAGCCAAACTGGTTAGGGCAGTTGATGTGCTATTTTTTATTTCTTCTTTTGTGAATTGTGAGTGGAGTTCTTCCTCTCAATTCCATTATCTTTTGATTAGGGGATTGTTTTCCTTTAAGATATATCTATATAAAGTGTTTTCATTAAAGGTACTAACCTTTTGTCAAATATGTATTGTAAATAGCTTTCTGGTCTTGTTTTAATTTTTTTATGTAATAAATGTTTTCTTATTTTATTTTGCTTTTAAAACTTTAAAATTCCTTATTCAGAGATCAAATATTCACTTTGATGTCCTTAGAGGATCTCTAATCTATGGAGATTATTTCTGCCTATAATATGAGATGAAAATACCACTTAATGTTACCCCCAGATAAATCATTTTCTCAACATTCTTTCCTAGAAATACCATCTTGATCAAATATATTAAATCATCCTACATACCAGGATATATTTATTTTATAATAGAAAAAGATGCTATAATTTTTTAAGTTTATGAATGCAATGAACACCTTGTCAGGGGAAGAACTGCAGGTGAACCCTTTGAACACTTTTAAATGGCCTCTCCTTTCCCTACACCTACCTTTGCTATCTGTTATATAAATAAATAAATACTGACCCATCCATCAAATTGCCCACAGTACAGCCTTCTATTCCTATTTTAGAGGGACTCCCTCTGTCGTTTTGCCCTTACTGCAGCACCCAGCACACCTCTGAGGATGCAGCGTTACCCCTATCCCCTCAACACACACAGCAACTGGCTCAGTCAGTCCCTAGGACATTCTGTGGGAGTGGCTGAGAGAGGGAAGGGCTTGCAAGTTTAAGATGACACTCAATGATGGAGATGGAAGGAATAGTAAAATGAATACATTGTTCTGCCTCCGTGAGGGGGTGGGGGGAACAGCATTCTGCCCTGCTGGTGCTCACACAGAGAGTAACGTTAAGGTGGAAAAGCTATTTGTAGTTCAAGCACTGAGGAAGCCTGAGGTTCCGAACCTTATTTTGCCCTTAATGGCCTTGGACAAAGTCAATGGTCTTCCTAGGACCTTGATCTCTCATCTGTAAATAAAGGACTCGACTGTTAGAGGATGCAGTTTGGAAGTTCACAGGCCAATTGTGCAAATACATTCTATTTGGCTCACAGGGTGTTTTGTTTTTTTTAATGTGATAGGGCACAGCATCCTGTTTCTCAAAGTCCCTATTGTCATGCAACTCGTTTCATGCACTGATGCCCCCTACCTGGCCTCAAAAGAGGTCTAAGTGATCCCTAGCGTCCAATGCTACTTTATAAATGTGCCCAATCCACTGGAACTCTATTTAACTTCAGAATACACTGGAATCTGACCACTTCTCGCCACCTCCACAGCCACCACCTTGCTCCCAGCCACAGGCATCTTTCTTCAATGTTATCACAATGGCTTCCCAATGGGTCTTCATGTTTCCATCTTAGCTCTTGCTGAGGGTTTTCCCATAGAAGCAGCCAGAGTGGTGCTGTTAAAGCATAAATAGTCATTACTCAACTGTCCCCTAATCAGGGACACCCACTCTGACCACCCTGTTTTAAACAGCAGTCCCTGTTTGCTTATCCAGCTCTGTGTTCCACACAGAATCGTGCCCTTCTCACATACATACAATAAACTTCTGTGGTGTGGGTTTTGTTTTCTTTTTGTCTGTTTTGTCACACTAGAGCGTAAGAGCACTGAAGATATGCCTTTTTGTGTATTTTGATCGAGCCAGGTTCAGAGGGGGGAGACACTCCATAAATAATTGTGAAATTATAACTTTATAAATACTTTCTCCTAGAGTAAGTTCTTCTGGTTCCAGGAAGTAACATCAGTTAAGTGTCATTTCCAAATGGATATAGCACCCTCTCTGCTAACCTTCCCCAGTATGCAAACCACTTTCCACCTACTCCACAGCTGGGGAAATTCTCAGCAAGAAAGTCGGCTGGCAAATCAACAGGGGCTGGGAGATTTTCATGTTATAAGCAGATCAGTCCTTTATTGAAGACAGCCACAAAGACACGAGCTCAAACAGGAGAGAGACGTCTTTTCCACAGCCACCAAGTAAGGAATCGATATGTGAATCAATTCATAAAACAAACAAAGCAGCCGGTCCCACATAGCAGGCTCAGAGAGGCTCATATGCACTGGGTCAAAGTTACATGATCCCATCCATGTTCTTTGAGCCCGCCATCCCTCGGGGCCGTCTCCAGGTCTGTTTGCTGAATTCAAACATGCTGACAAGATCTTTTGTTTCTCAGGAGTAATGCATTCTCTTTCAAAGACTGGAAAGGTCAAACCTACTCTCCCCGCTCCCCCCACACACAAAATTTAAAAACCTGAGCTGCTTGCAACCGCTTTCTGATAAATCTCTCTCAAGTGTGAACTAAAGGATGACACGCTGCCTGGCAATGGCGACCAGTTTCACAGAGATGGACAAACTCCTCCTGTACCTGGAGCTCCCAGGTATCCCCATCATTCCCTTCCTCTCCCCCCACCCCCATCACTAACTGAGGGTGTGGCCCAAGCCTGGCCACAGACTTTTCCATTGCACAGACCCACACAATCTAGAAATACTGAGATAGAAGGAACCGTTGTAAGACTGACAACTTTTTACTGATAAGCAAATGTACTTTTTCTAAAAGACCTCCACCTCAAGATATTGTGTTATACTCATATGGAAAACAGTAGGTATATAATCTCAAGATACGTTTAATAATTTTAACTTATGAAACAAGTGGGGTTTTTCTCACAGTCGGAGCTGTAGGTCACAGAAAAAATTTCCTCAGGAACCAGCGTTTGGGGAGCACTGATGTCAGCCCCCTGAATCCCTTATCCAGAATGATTTTCACATGGAAGCATAGCTACGGATCTAACTTGATGTTTCACATGAGGGCAAGAGAAAGGAAGTCGGTCTCACTGCGTTTCAGCACATAAACTCTAGAGTAGTTAGTCTGGCAGAGAAGGCGGTTCTTTAAGAAGCTCCTGGATTTTGAAGAATGTATTCACAAATGGATGTGAATGCCAGGGTCCTTACAGGATTAAGCAACAATCTTTCCTTTTTTCTGGTCTTTTCAGAATCTTCCAACAGCTTTCACTGATCAGCAAGTGGCACTTGGCAACTGACCAATATGCATGGCCTTACACTAAGGGAGAGATGGTAGGATAGTCGATCCTATTATAACTGGGTCTCTGCCAAATAAAAATGTAAGGCAGACAGTGCAGATCAGTGGTGCACAGGCTAGATGTGGCAGTCAAATATTTGTGTGGGGGAGATGTTGGGGGGAAAAACTTAAGAATATACATAATATTATACACTAATATATCTAATACTACACACACACACACACACACACACACATTAGTTGCCTGTGTTTAAAGATTGTAATGTTTACTTAAGAGTCTGGATTTCTCATTTCTCTTGAAAAATCTAAAATGTTGGCAACCATGAGCTCTGATTCCAGGGTGTCCACCACTGGGTGGAGCTGGGCAGATGGGCCATGCTCTCCTCCCTGGGCTGGGTCATTCCATTACCTGCCTGGAGGTTGTGAGCTTCTGTGTGGATGGATCCCCGGCTTAGTGTATGGAAGGTTATTTATGCTCCACCGAATCCCTAGACAAACTGAAAGAGGCTTGGAAGAGACAGACAGCTTCGAGAAAGGGGGAGACGAAACAATGCCAGGAACAGGGTCATGACCCACCCGTGTCTGCTGCACAATTCTGCACGCTCAGCTGGGAATGGGCCACAAATCTGGTTTTGACTCCTTCTCAGTTGACCGTAACTTAAGTCTGAGACCAAAATAAAGTCCATTTTTTTCCTTTTACTGAAAAACAATCTTTCTACAGTAACAACATTAAATCCCAGTAAGAAATTAAACATGAGACGGCAGTGCAAGGCAACGTAAGTGTCAAAATGTGTGATATTGGGACAAGATGATCTGGGTGGGGCCTGGAGGGAAAGGGGTCAGCTGGGCCTTGGAAGATGAATATGTCACAGGTAGGCAGAGCATGCTGTATGGAGGGAAACACAATTGCATCAAAACAACAGGAGAAAAGAGTGTCAACTTCATTCAGCCGTCAGGTACTGCCCTTAATTTCCAGCAGCTCTACTTTTCTTCCTGAAGTAGTTTCTTCATTTGGGCTATTGTCAAACTATGGGAAACACTAAGCTAGTTAAAAATGAGATGCCACTTAGAGCTCAGTGCACAAGTATCTCAGTTTTGAGATGCTGGGATCTAATTTCTTTCTCTCTCTTCACATCAGATCACTCCTGCATGGCTTTACTGACTTTTGGAGGTCTGAGGTGGGGGTGGGGGGTGGGGGGCAGGGGAGGGAGTTGTTCAAGGAAAGGCTCACTGACACCAAGCCGGGCCCAGGAAGGAAGGATCCTGCTCAGAGTGGCAGCCACTGTCCTCCTGGCTCTGGGCCTTTCACTTCCTCTCTCTCTTAAACCTGCATCTAGCATCATCAAGACAAATTCTGGCAGCTACTCGACAGCCCCACCACCATCTCTGCATGTTGCTGATGGAGAGTTTTGTCGGGCCAGAGTGAAATTAATGGTAAATCCATTTGGCAAAGCAAAACAAATCTTGAATTAACAAACAGCAGCTCCACCACTTCTCGGTTCATTAGTGGAGAATGATATATTTCGTGCATTTTCTTCAGTTCAATATCTTATCTGTATCAAAATGAGGAACAATGAGCTCATTGCATCAATAATGGAATTTCAAGCAGCCGTGGGAATGGGACTACAATTTTCTTCTCTACATAAATGGAGATCTGAGTTCTTTAGGGAACAGACTCCAGATAAATCAATTAAAAAATTATAAAGCATTTGGTCGCATACTTAGATGGACATGAGAACATTAAGTACTTCCCCCCCTCTTCTCTATACTGCAGAATGTAGAAAGTTGAAATCATTTTTCATGAGATATTGACTACATCCTCATATCAAAGCAGCCACAGTCATTGCAGTCTACTAGTATTTCTGTAAGAAACCCTACCTGGGGAGGACTTATAGAATATTGGCTGCTTTGATTCAAAAAAAAGCTTTTTTTTAAAGCTGGGATCTCAGTTCCCATGAATTCACTTCATTTGCATATCACACATAAAGCAAAGCCATTCCTTGGGCCTCTGACCATTAACAAATTCACAGAAGTGATCATTAAGATAGTAGCCTATTTTCTTCAGAAAATATTCATATTTTTATGAAGATCAGATTCATATTCAGCCTCAATACTGACATGTTTTCCTTCAGCATATTTATGTTATTTTCAGTTGGGTCCTGAAGAAAAGATGGTAGATGTACAGTGAGGGAAATGCAGGTGTTCTTCTCTGGGACAGAGAAGCAAAGTGGGAAACAGATGAAAAAATACTGCGAGGAATGCAGTTCTGCCTCGTCTGACCTTGTACAGCCTCAGAACAGAGCTTGGGCAGGATGGGAATGGAGGAAGCAGAGCAGGAGTCCTAGCAAGATCCTGAGTGAAGCACACTAAGGACCAAGCCTAGAGAAGT
This sequence comes from Murina feae, assembly GCA_004026665.1. NCBI lineage: Eukaryota > Metazoa > Chordata > Mammalia > Chiroptera > Vespertilionidae > Murina > Murina feae. The sequence continues at coordinate 19,132 of PVJC01012707.1, read as the reverse complement.
CAGTATGGGATGGGAGGATGAAGCAGATAGTTCCATGGATCCATCAAGCAAGCGGTCATGAATAAGAGGTCAAGCCTTGAGGACCCATAATCAGAAGAAGATAACTGGAGACAAAGGGTCAGGAATCTCAATCCAAGTGGTCACAATATAGAAAAGAGGTCTTCACACAGGCACTGTTGACACCATCCCACCGCAGTCCTGGGCTGGAAGGAGAAATGGGATTCTCTTGAGAAACTTAGGGTTCAGCCAAGGTTGGGGAGTGGGCCAGAGCAGAGAGATTTGGCTAGATTTACTGGCTCCCAGCTCAGGTCTCTCACCATTCACCATGCCGCCTCTGAACCAGACCTGAGCATGACCCTACATCAAGCTCAATCCAAAGAAAATGCGTCCCTGGGCCATTTGTGCCTGGTCCTGCAGGGTAGCTGAGCCTGAAGTTGTGGATGTCACATAAGTGAACTCAAGTCTGAAGAGCAGGAGGAGATGAGAGGTCAGACAGTCCCCAATGTGCCAAGGCTGCTGTGCTCCCAGTGGGACAGAAGGAGCACAATAAGTGGCTGGTGTACTCACAAGGCAAATGGCAGCCAAAGCTCAGATGGGTGGCCATGATCCAGACAGAGCAGGAAGATGAGAACAGGAGATGGCATCTACTGAGCAGCTTTCAGACTGGGCCCTGAAAGCAGCCATGTCTCCTCCTCTAGGTTTAGGGGGCCTCGCCTTCCCAGGTGGGAAGCCACATCTGCTGTCCCAGGAAAATGGGTCCATCTGGTCTGAACAGGAATGCAGGTTCTGGTCCCAACAGAGCAGCGGCTTCAGGCTCTTCTTCATCTGAGAGAACTTCCTTCAAGACCCAACCTCTTTCAGGAGCAATGGCAGAAATTCTGGTGGAGGGAACTTAAAAGGATCTACACACCTACTTGCTTTTGAGTCCTCCTGAAGCAATAATAAATAGAGTGAGGGAGAGATGTCCTGATAAATGGAGCCTAGGGCTCCCAGGAAGGGGAAGTGTCTGTCTGGGGCTCTGCCTCCATGCCTGCTTTGTCTGTCATTGTATTCAGTGCAACTGGAGAGGGTTTGGCAGAGAGAAGGTGCACAAAAACCATATGGTGGATGGATAAATGAATTCCACAACATCCAATTTTCTACTAGCTATTTGCAGTAAGTTAAGTGATCCCTGAAAGTTACAATTTCTTTTCTGAAAAATTGAGGGAATTTGACCATAACCCAGAAAAGTTTGAAGAACTCATTATACAGCCCATTTGCTTAGAACTTGAAGCTGTCTTTTCCAACTACGATCATCAGACCATCCACCTGTGAAACTGCAGATTCCTGGGCTCCAACCAGACTTACTGCACCAAAGCACTTGGAGGCAGACGGCTATGAGCATCGGAATCTGAAGCTTCCGTAAGCACTGCAGGTAAAGTAGCACACGAGAATTTGAGAAACACAGATACATTCATTGACCAATAGTTTATTCTCGACCCTAAGGTTGAGACATCGTACACATCTGTGCTTAATCTGTATAATTACCTAAGCAAGTATTATTGTCCTCATTTCATAGATAAGGAGACTGACCTGGACAAGGTCACACAGCCAGTAAGTACCTGAAAGAGGATCCATCCCAGGTCTGCCCAAATCCAAAACCCGTGCTCTTACACACTGATCAGAGCTCAATAAACAGGCACAGAAGCAATAACAAATAGAATGCTCTGTGTCCATTGTAAGCCTTATTTTACTTTGATTTTGATAAAATGGTGAAGCACTGGGAGGTTTACATTTGTGGGCACTTAGGTTTTCACAGCCTATCAATGTGAGGAGCAATAGAAGCAAGAAACACATAAGAAGAAACATAGACAGCAATAGCAACATGGACAGCGATGCAATGTGTGAAGCGAAATGTTACCACTGAATTTCACAGTCTTGATTTAAAATGGTTAGCAACACTGGGTTATTATGCTAGACCATGCTTAGAGCATGACACTGTATCAATATCACCATCCCACATACCATCATGACCTGCCTACAGGGAACCTGATGGCCAATGCAGCCATAATTGAGCTCAACAAATTGAATTGTGGTAAAAGAAAAAAAAGAAAAAAGAAAGAAAGAAAGAAAAGCAAAACACAGGACTCATTGAAAGCTGCCCCATCAATTCTTAATTGCTCCTACTCTAACCAAAATAGTGTGTTTTTTCCTTCAAAGCAGTTGTCAAAGTCAAATAGCACCTGTGTGAGCATCCCTGGAGCAAAATGGCATGGAGTTTTATTTTTTGCATACGGACCCTTGATGGTCCTGAAGGAGCTGACTGGCTTGAGGTAATGAGGAATAGGTCACTTATTTTTTGTAATCCAGAGGTATAAAGGCCACCCCTTAAATGCACCACTGTGTTATCAAGGAAAACACATCTCGAAGTCATATAATCTAGTAGAAAAAACATCAGAGTTACAGTACAGAGCCATGGGGCATGGTTTCATCAGTAATCATTTTGGTATTTTCAGGGCCCAAAAAGCCTTCTTCAAATCATTGGACACGGTGTCTACTGCCACCATTTCAGGAGTTTAATGTGGTGCTGAGTCAACAACTATGAAATATCTCTGAACACCTATGTTGTTATTCTAATATGACAAGTAAGGATCACATCTGGACAAGATCAGGGTTCGGGCTGGCTCCCAGGCCCTCTTGGCACTCCTCCCCACCTCCAACGGAGCCTCTCCTCTGTAAGCTACTCCATACACTACCTCGAAGGATGGGTTGAAGTACATGCTTCCTACAAAGTACTTTGGGCAACTCACAGAAAGAGATATCTGAAGCACAAATTATTATTTTTATAGAAGATATTACAAGAGTAGGGCAGCAGTTACTACAATTACCATTCAGCACAGAATCTTCTTAAATGCATATGGCAGACGTGCTTGGTGAACCAAAGTATTTTCATGGGTCTTAAAGGTTTGTACTAATAGCACCTATCTAGTTATGAAGGATAATTTGATGGTTATAATATAGACAGACAGACAGACAGACAGACAGACAGATAGATAGATAGATAGATTATACCAAATGAATTTAGTGCCATATGAAGAAAAATTGAAGCTACTACTATTATGCTGATGTAGCTGCCTAGAGCTAGGCCCAACTCCCTTCTGAAACATTATCTGCTTGTTCCAATAGTCTTTCAGACTATTACTTAAGTAATTTGCTCATCTGTAAAATGAGGGGACAGAGGATGTCTTTGTAGTTCCTTCCAGCTCCAGGAGTATACAATGGATTCCGTGTATAATACAAAATAGCAATGCGATTGTACTGGTATACCATTGCAAGACGCCACTGAAGCACAAAAGCCAATAAACAGATAAAAGATAGAAAAGAGAACTTCCCAGGCCCATCAGAAGGGTGACCCTGACTTTAGTTTAATGAGTGATGGTAACACATCAACAGAGAGAACATGTCAGGTGCCAGGGATGAGCATTAGAGAAACGTGATGCTCAGAGGGGCAAAATATGTTTAGCTAGCAGTGCCCAAAAGAATAAGGCATGGGAGCTGAGAAAATAATCAATTCCAGTGCCAGAAAGGTAATTGCTACTGTGAGGTATGAATATTTCTCAGAGTTTCGGTATTATATGCCTAAATGATCTCCTTCCTTTGCAGGCTCCATGTTCACTAAGCTAGCTTCTGATCAAACAATACTGTTTCCCAGTAATACCAATAATGGAATGAGGGGAGAGGATGGAAAAGGTGACAAGCGGAGGTGGGTACAGAGAGACCTTAATATAGGGAGTTAGGATTTAATGCCCCTATAAAAAGGATGTTGCACGCATTAACTCTGATTTATATATCAGACATGATAATATCAGCATATCATATTTATTGAGCACTTACTGTGTTCCAAATACCACTGTAAGAACTTTACACACAGGGCCCCATTTAATCAAGGAAGATCCCATACTAATATGAGGAAGCTGAAGAGAGATTCAGTAACTTACCCAAGGATACACATTTAAAAGTGGCAAACCACCTGAGCAATAGCCTTTGTGCTGTTCTTCCAATTCTGTTTTCATAAGGCACCGGCTAAATTGGATGACCTAAAATAACCATTTTCAATATTCACAACATTGGAGATCAGATCTAGAACATGGTGGCTCAGCTAACCTACTGTTACTGAGAGCCCCTGCCAGAGGTACTCTCAGACAATGCCTTTACGGTATGACCTTCAGGTTGCCACATAACCCTGGAGCCAGGGAGTTCCCAATGAAAGAAATGCTTCCTCGTCTAGGACATGACAGCACTCCAGAAGATTAGGAAGATGCCACCTGTTTATATTCTCTAAAGTTTTGAAAGTGAAGTCGGAAATGTTAGGGTAGACTTTTCTATTCTCCAGGGACAGGTGACACCCTGAGGATGATGAACCATGCTCCCACTCCCCACAGTCCACTCCTGGATGAAGATCTAATTACTCTGTTTTAAGTCCAAACACAATGTTTTTCACTTACCGACTGTATTTCTATTTGCCATCTTTCTCATCCCACATTTCCTGACCTCATGCCTAATGACACCAGCAGGCTTATAGCTGCTTGCATTGACTGCAGCTTTTTAACACCTCTACCTCACTCTACACAGAGTAGCCACACCAGTCTCTTGAATATTGTATTTGTCTTAAGGCAACTTAATTGATCCAAAGTGATAATAAGTTGGTTGCTTAGACAATGCAGATATTAACATCAAAGAAGAGACATCAACATTGACCAAAAAATGCTCTACTCTTTAAAAAAAATGAGATAGAGAGGTATAGAAACATCAATTATGAGAGAATCACTGATCAGCTGCCTCCTGCATTCCCCCTACTGAGGATGGAGCCCACAACCCGGGCACATGTCTTGGCTTGTAATTGAACAATGACCTCCTAGTTCATGGGTTGATGGTCAACCACTGAGCCGTATTGGCTGAGCAATATTCTTCTCATTTGACCCCCTGTATATCCCTCTTTTACTCCGAGTATTACAGTAAATGTTCCTGTATGTTTACAAATACAAATTTCCATAAAAACTGAGCCCAATAATATATAGTTACAGCCACACGGCATGGAGTTAGCATGCTGGCTCTGTGCTGTGTATAGCTGGGTTAGAGTCCTGACCTCACTCACTTGGGCAGATTTGTTTTATCTCAGTGAGTTTCAGTTTTCTCGAGTATAAGAAGGAGTAATGTGATTGCTGTGATGATTGCAGAGTAGTAGCTAATGGGTATTGGACACATTTTTCTGGTGTATAGTAAGCACTCAATAAATGTTAGCTGCCATGGTATCATCATTATTACAGCAATAAGGGTTAGGCTTAAGAGCTCTGACATTGGAGTTATAAACTCATGATATGGGAAAATAAAAAATATGAGGCAAGGAAGGTCACTGTAAATTTAATACAGACTTCTTTCCATGTGAAAAAAAAATCCCTGGTAAAACTAAACTACTGAGGGTTCTCCAATCTCAGACACTCTTGAAATGTGTTTCAGCAATTGTTATAAGAAAGATATAAGAAAAAGAGGCAAATGTCACCCAGTACAGGTAGTAAGTTTTCAAGCCTCATTGAACAAGAAATATTTATTGAGCCTTTATTATCTGCCAAAGATGAACAACTCAGCTTTGCCCTCAGAGAAGTCACAGCCCAGCTGTCATTAGAGGGCATCTTTGCTGGGCACTGGCAATATTGTTGCCCCTGGTGGGCAGCAGCTGCTCCATGCCTGGCTCCTCGCTGAGCCCTCTGCACACAGTGTTCCGTTGGCCCTCCTGGTTACTCCTTGAGAGGGCACTATTTCTCTCCTTTTCATATGAAGAAACTGAGGTTTCAGACAGTTAGATGGCTTGTCCAGGGTCACACAGCAGGTGGGCGGTAGATCCAGGACGTGGACCAGGGTCTAACTGACTCTACCACCAGGTTTGTGTCTCCTGATTGTCCACATACTGTCAATGTTCAACTTTTATCACAAAGCAGCTGAGATGGGGACAACAGCAGCTTTCCCAGGGAAATTTACCTATCTGGCAAAAACCTGAAATAACATGAATGCTAGTCAATAAAAGAATGATTCAATAAGGGATGGTATTTCCAAACCATATTATGCAGCCTGATTGGATCTTCAGGGTACAGTTTTTAAAAATCCCAAAAAAATCCCTGGCTGGTTTTGGCTCAGTGGTTAGAGTGTCACCCTGCAGACTGAAGAGTCACAGATTCCATTCCCGGTCCAGGGGTCAGTGGCATGTATGTACCTGAGTTGCAGGTTCTCCCCGGTCGGAGTGCATGCAAGAGGCAACCAATCAATGTGTCTCTCTCACATCAATGTTTCTCTCTTTCTCTCCCTCCCTCCCTTCCACTCTCTCTAAACATCAATGGGGGAAAATATCCCTGGGTGAGAATTAACACACACCAAAAAAAAAAAAAAAAAAAAAAAAAAAAAAAAAAAAAAAAAAAAAAAAAAAAAAAAAAAAAAAAAAAAAAAAAAAAAAAAAAAAAAAAAAAAAGCCCTAAAAATATTAAGATTAATAAATGAAATAAATAAACCCAACGGGAATAAGAAAGAGATGAGCACATTAATTAAATCTAATCTGAGTCTGTACCTAACGTTTTTAGGCCTGTCCTGATTTAGTTTAGCTGTAAACTAAAATATCCTTCCAGTAGAAACCGAACCCCATGAAACATACACAGTCAAGTATAGAGACTGATTCAGGGCACAAGCTTTGCAGTCACACAGATCCAGGTTCATACCCATCTCTGCGACTTATTACCCATGACCTTGGAGAAATTACTCATCTATAAACCTCAGTTGCCTCAACTACAAAATGATGACACTAGTGCCCCAGCTCCTAGGGATGCTGTATCTGACTGAGAAAAATGTGACAAAGTACTGAGCACAGTCCCTGGCACAGAGCAAGTGTTCAATAAGTGGTGTCTGTTCCTTTAACTATTATCGAATTGCCTTAGAGATCAGGCTTTTGCTAAAAGCAGAGCTCCTTCTGCAGACTGACATTTAAAAGGCCACCACCACACAGAATAAATACTCTGCGGCTTCCACGAAGGTACTTGTGACAGCGTGGGTTGATGAATAAATGACATTTGATTTTCAATTCCAACATCTTTCCATTTCAACATTTTCTGGTTAGGCGGCCACATGGTACCCTCTAGCTGCTCAGCTTCCCTCCTACATGTTAAAACCAAGGCTATTTCAGATGGGATGTTTGGTTTCCAGGGCTTCCTGCTTGTGATGATCACAGATCATCCACGGGTCTTTAGGTTTTAAGGCCCTGAATCAGGTAATTAGCTCAATGAACATAACCCAGGATTCCATGTTTCAGTTGGAAAAAGAAAAAAGCAAATGAGACCAAGAGATAGAGAAAGGGGGACAGGCAGACCAGTCTCCTTCTACCCTCTGGGGTGCCATTAGGTTCTAGAGCATCTACATGAAGGAGAAACTCTTTAATTTTGGAAAGACAGTTCTAGATTTTTTGGACAACCTCAGCTGCTTTGTAAACCACAGCAAATAAATAAAAGCTTGTCAACACGGGCAAATGCTAGTGTCCCAGTTAATTAAATTCAGCTTCAGAGTGGGTGTACTCAGCACTAGCATTTCTATACTGGCAGAGAGGTGTTACCGTCAGTACCAAACAGGTCACAGCACCCATTTCACTTACCATTTCTCCACTGAAATCTATGGAGAGCTTATTGCTTTTAAGCTACTTTAAAAGAAGCCTCTGTTATTACATGATGGGCTTATCCAAAAGGGAAGGGCTTCATTTTCATTAGAGAAGGATGATGGTGGTAGAGACGAGAGTGACATCAGCTAATATTTATGGAGCACCGACACAGCGCCAGGCACCATGCCGAGTACTTTGCCAAACACCGCAAGGGGCAGGCATCATCACATTAAACACACTAGGAGAGGTTAAGGTAGCATTTCCCAACAGTGAGGGCCAGGATTCAGACCCACGCAGTCTGTCCTCTGAGCCCACACTCAACCACCACACCCTTCAGTCTGAGTCTCAAGAGTCCTTAGTCCTACACTATCTAGTATTTGATGTCTTCCGCCGCTGTCGCTGCTTCTGATGTTTTTTTGTAAGGAAATGGCAACTCAAAGCATTTTATTCTGATGCTTCTCACCTACATATTTAACTATCTCATCTCCTGAAAGACACCATGGCTATTTCAGCTGAGCATCATCATTCTATATTCCTTCAGAACATGCATGCATCTTCTATTTTCCTGAATACGTTCTGTGTAAGGTAACCAGATTTAAAGTGGTACACCATTGATGGGGAGGGGGGGGGTCTTTCTTTTTCTTTTTTTTATTATTACTTAAAATATTACAAAGAGTAATCGGGACTTTTTTAAAACGCTGCGGGACAAATTGTTAAAAATCGGGACTGTCCCGTCAAAAGCGGGAGGTCTGGTCACCTTAGTTTATAGCATGAAAGATAGAAAAACAGGATTGAAAAGGCAGGGAGAACATAAATCTTCTCATAGAGACAAGGCACTCTCATCACATTTGAAAGAGCTTCAAGTGTTTTAATGCCCTCATTCACTCAAAAAATTTGGAGGTAGATTTTGAGGGGCACAGGTGTGTCACAAACAGCATGCTGGTTTTCCTGCGTCTGCTGTTTCACTTGCTTTTCGGTTCCTCAGTCACATTATGCAACCTGTAGTGTACAGTGTCTGAACCCTGCACTTGAGTTCACTGTGCTTTCTTGGTGCCAGATCTTTTCCAGCTAGACTAGTAAAGCCCTGTGGCTGCAACCACATCTTCCAACACCAAGCACACCTAGCCCTCCTATAGTACCTTAAAGTTACAAGCGTTCAAAGGAAGTTTAATTAAGTCAGAGATCATTTATTTTTCTAAGCAAACTCTAAACCTCTGAAAAGTCGGCATTCCAGACTGCATTGCTTCCTGTGATATTACTTCACCCCAGGGGAGCCTTCAAATGACAAGAAAATTGATTCCCTTCCCCAGCAACCTGAAGGCCTGATGGCTCTGGAATTATCATCTGGATATAAACTCATCCATAGGAAAGGTGCCCATTTATTTAAAAGGCTAAGGCAGTAAGGACCTGAATAAGCACTATTTGATGAGACTATCTGGCCTTCCAATTTAAAGATTATGCAATTTTGTGAGGAGCTACACTGTATTTTTTTTTTAAACTGAATTGTGTCAGACCTAGAAAATGCTTAATGAATGCTTATTAAATGAATCTCTTTTTCCAAAAATAATTAAACTTAACACCTCATATTCCATTACAATTGGGTTTCACTATAAATGTTGGGATAGGTTTATGATGGAAAACACTTTCCATTACATGCAAATCACTTTAATTAAGAAGCAATTCTACTTTGAGAACATTTTAGCCTTTTAAACATGAGTAAGCCACTGCCATGTGCTTATTGCCTTTAGGTGCAACACAGCAGCTTAAAGGTCACAGCGGTTTTCAGTTCATGAGAGGGGCCTGAACACCAGTCTCTGAGTCAGAAGAAGGCCAAATGGGCTGGGCTCGCAGCCAGAGCAGCTCCCCGCTCATCTGCTTTATAGAGTGAGATTCTGCATGAGAGGCCCGTTAATGAAAGGAAAGGCACTCGAGAGTGCAAAGGTACTGGACAGAAAATAAAATAGCATCATTAGGCTTCTATCACATTCTTTCTTTCCATCACTCAGCAGAATACCTGTCATTCTTTCTCAGCTTATGTCAACTGTGGATCTCAGCCCACTGTAGAAGCCACTGACTTTCATTAGTGAGCAGTGGGTGCGTGCCAAGAGGGACACGGTCAGGGCATATGCAGAGACTCAGGGGTGGGGGGCCATGAAAGAGCAAATGGGGAGAGATTTAATGGGATGCACAGGGCGTGTGAGGGGCTACTGTTGCTAAAGGGCCCGGCTAAAGCAACTTGCAAATGAAAGCAGTGCTTTTCAGACTCAACCATGGTTCCGAACGGCCCATGGGGCTTTTTGAAAACATAGGTGCCTGGACTCCACCCCCATTTGCTAAATCAGAATCGCCAGGAGTGGGGTGGGGCCTGGGCAGCTGCATACGTAACAAGGTCCTCCAAATTATTCTGATGCACGTTTAAGCTTCAGAACCACCACTAGGAGCCACATCGGCGTCATGGTGTCACTTCCTAGCAATTCAATTAGTATAAAGTGAATTTCTCTAATGAAGCATCAAAACATTTTGACTGGTCATAATACAATCATACTTTGCAATATAGGTATTAAAGTAACTTCCACCATCCAAGAAAACAATCCCTTTTTAAAAACTGGGGGGTCTAAACCATATTCTCTAAAACCTTCTTTATAAACATGACATTAGGATGCAGAGCCTCCTTTAATAGTTCTGTACTTGCAAAAGATGAGACAATTCCCTCTCACTCGGAATGACTAGGTGCTTTTGACAACTGTCAAATTTTCTCCTGGCTAAGCTTTGGAGATTCATCAAAACCAATTGCCAGCCAGACATCTGGTTTTGTAAATTTCTTTAGAAATATAATCAGTAGCCCTGAATATGGACTGGATGTTCAGAGTATTGTGAATGCCGCAGATTACTCTGATTTTAACTTTTGTGACGGGGGTATTTTCCCCACTCCTATGAAATCGCTGTTCTGTATGTCCTGTTTATAACGTACACAGCACTTGTTTTCTCAAGTCTCCTGAAAATTAAAAAAAAATCCCAAGTAGTTTTATGTTTTCAGAACTTCATCATGCACGCCAAAGCATTTCATTGGAGATATCTGCTGCCACCTGTGAACCCATAATAAACACCAGGGGAGGAGATATTTTTAAATCTTACCTTTAAAAAAAATCAAGAAACAAAATCTCACCTACCCATATGTATCCTCAAAATCCTACCTTTTAAAAAATTGGCTTCTATTTTCTTTTTCGTGCATACAATTTAAATTCATGGGAGCAGTGGGAGGCCACTTAGGAAACCACTTTAACATACACCTGCCCCCTCCAAAAGCATCTTGTTCAGGAACTTCCTTTCCACAGCTACTCTTTGCACCTGTAATGGGGGCCACTTGATGCCTCCGAGTTTTAGTCTTTTCTCCTTATGATTAAGGAACAGTCCAAATAGCTGGCCTTCTCTTACACGAAGATTGTCCTTTAAAATTACTACAATTTCAAAAAGTGAATGCATTGGCAATCTATTCAATAATGGCAGTCCCAAAGAAATAGAATTGGAGAGAGGGAGGGGAGGCCATTACCTTTTTCTTTTCTTTTACAAATGACAAAGGCAATTTAACACTTGTTATAACAACTTAAATGTACCCAAAATAGAAATACATTTTTAAACCATTAAGGTATTTTAAAGTAACTTAATTTTTATCCTGAAAATATTTGATAGTTTTAATTTTGCTAAGTTTTATAAGTACCTATATTTTAGCAGACTTGCTAATAAATAAGTTAGACTTGGGATCACTTTATAGTTTTTTCTAATTGTACTGTGTGTGTGTGTGTGTGTGTGTGTGTGTGTGTTTCACCATAGAAATGCTTTTTTAATTCTTTAATTCTGTATCGTTATACTTTATTTTTTCCATTTCCTTTATAGACATTCTCATAGAAGTAAATGTATTTGATTTCTATTTTATTTTCCTTATGTCATTATTTTCCTGAATTTTATGTATTGCCCTTGCTTTCTTTTCATTTTTGTGGTAAGAACATTGAACATGAGATCTTCCATCTCAATGATGTTTTAAGTATACAAATCTGTCAGCAGATTTCTTGAACTTAATCATTTTGCATAACTGAAACACTTTATCTGTTGCGTATCAATTCCCCATTTCTCCCCACCCCCCACCCCTCCGCCACTATTGCCTTTTGCTACTGTCATTCTTTTCTTTCTACCTTTTTAATTTCTAATTATTGTTCTGGTATGGACATCTTTTCCTGCATATCAGAGAAAAAGAGCAAATCCTAACCATAAACACATATGGATTCTTAGCAGGAATGAGTCTTTTAACCAGAAGCTCCAAACCCAAATTCATTCAGGGAGCAGGATGCAATAAAGCTGTGAAGTATAAGACATTAAGGAGCAATGGGAGCATCACAAATTCAGCTGGAAAGCCACTTAAATGGAGTGGAATTTAAATTTGTACCAGCCTAACAGAATACATACAAGGGCCGAATTCAACCCACAAGGTCAGTTTGCAACCTTGGCAAGATTTTATTCTCAATCTCATTTTATCTCTCTCCAGACAGGAAGTTCAATAGACTCTTTCTTATTTGTACCAATAGAAAAGTACTAGAACATAGATAAAACAAATGAGCAGATAATCCAAAATCTGCATACAGATGACCTCAGTGTGCGCTTCTTAGGAAATGTATCATTTAACTATAATTTGTTCAAGCTAACCTGCTTTGAAATAGTTTACACTCCTCCCAAGCCCAAACAACTCATGCAGATAAGAGGACAGAAGGGTGATGAAATCTACACAGGAATGTGGTCAACATCATAGGGCAAGAACCAGCTTCATGTAACTTAAAGGTAGTTTGCAGGTGAGAAATTCATAGGCAGATTATAGCAATAACTACACTCCCAGTGACTGTGGGACAGTAATTGAATTTAGCCTTTGCAGATGGTTGAACCAGGTTTTTTTAAAAAAAAAAAAAAGCCAACTCTAGTCTCTCCCCTACCATTTTGCCATTGTCAGGAATGATTTTTCACAAAAACAGCCTTTGAAATGATACCCAATGTAAACTCTGCCCCCCACTTACCAAAAATGGAGACAACACAAGAGGAGGGTAATTGTCATGTTCTCCTATCACAAAAGAGAGACTTCTGTAGAAGCCACTGACTTTCATTAGTGAGCAGTGGGTGCATTCCAAAAGGGACAAACAGGAGAGGAAAATTAAAAAAAACTCGGCTTGAATCAGCTTTGCCATCCTGAAGAAGCCTGAGTCACTCCATGGCAGCTTCCTTATTGCTGTGAGCATACCAATAGCCAGCTTACACTCATTTTCTTATCAGAGCATCTGAGTATTGTTCTCTGATCCATGTATGCCTACAAATAGTAACGGTCCTAAGAACAGAGGAAAAGCACATCTTAATGGTGCATATTTAGCATTTCTATGGCATTTTATGGTGTCTAGGTTTTTGTATGACCATTTTGCATGATTCATTCCATCTGCAAAAGCTCAGAAATAAAGTCATTAGCCAAGGTCACTGAGAAAATTAGCAGAATGGGAACACAAACTTATAGCCCCTTCCAGACCATTACTTTATTCACAGAGGCCTTCTACCTCATTTACCACCACTTCGCTGTTAACTGCTGACTGGCCACTGAGGGGCTGTTAGAATCCTTTGGAGGACCCCAGGGTCTGTGCTGCACATGCCATCCTTCCATAGACTCCTACTGGAAGAAGGAAGGCAGTGCCCAGGGAACTGATGGGATGCCAACAACCCAGGCCATCTGCAAGAGCCATGGAAACTAAGGGAGTCAGAATTCTCTGCAATGTGGGGGCCTCCTGTGCTGAATGGTGCTGGTTTGCTTGCCTCGTATTATTTTCAGCCAAGCCTACAGCTATATATGTCCCCATGGTGATTGGGGTTAATGTAACTGCATCAATAACTCTCCATAGAGGGTATGCTCCAATTAAGCCCATTTTAAATAAGGCATCGTAAAAGAATTCTGCAATTTGACCAAATTTCAGAGGCATTTTAATAGTCATACATTATACTAAGAAGTCTGATGCTTCGCAACATTTTTGGCACCTGGTGTGTTGACATAATCAATCTCTTTCTGTCATGCTCTCAAAAAAGCTTTGATGGGTGTCAGTTCAGGTTTGTGTGAAGCTTTAATAGTGAAAGGCTCCACATCTTAAATGAGCTCCTCCATCTTTGTGCATACCCAATACCTCCATCTTTGTGCATTAATGACATAATTTCTGTCCAGGACTTCAACATGGCAAACACTCTTATCTACTTCTCTCTAAAGAAAGTAAATAGGGCATATTCTTTGCTACCAATTTACGGATGGAAGAACATGCAGAAGAAACTTTAGGTTGGAAGAAATTCTATATAATAAAAGCCTAATATGCTAAGTGTCCGGTTGTCAGGTCGACCAATCAAAGCATAATATGCTAATGATATGCTAAGGCCGCTCAACCGCTCACTATGACATACACTGACCACCAGGAGCAGACACTCCAACTGGTAGGTTAGCTTGCTGCTAGGGTTCGGCCAATCAGGACTGAGTGAGATAGGCTGGACAATGCCCTGGAGCCTTCCTGTGGTCCCTCCCCAGCCCCAATTGTGCACCAATGGGGTCCCTCAGCCTGGCCTGTGCCCTCTCGCAATCTGGGACCCCTCAAGGGATGTCAGAGAGCCAGTTTTGGCCCAATCCCATAGGCCAGGCCAAGGGACCCCACTGGTGCATGAATTTGTGCACCAGGCCTCTAGTTCTAAACATAAAAGACCAAGGCTCCCAGGTTTTTTTTATGATGAAATTACACTTTTCTCTAGATTATATTTCCTTTAGTTTCCCACCCTTGGGTTGAGCCTGTGAGTGTGGGATTATGTGTGTGTCTCCATATTTTTGTTTCATATGAAAATATTAACTAGTAATATCCCAGTACAGTGAGACACAGAGCCCTTCCAACTCCATAAAGCAAGCAGCACAATACAGAAGTGATAAAATTCCAGTTTATATCCTCACTGTCTCTACTTCCCCCCAGTAGCATTCTACCATCAAAAAGAGAATCTATTCGACTGGCTCACGACAATAGATAGTGATTTGATTTCTGACACACAGCACTCAGGTAGGCTTCATCAGCAATCTTCGATCCATGAGATTGCCTTATGGTTCCCCTCTCCACAAACCTTATTTAAATTGAATGCTATCGCAGAGCAGCTTACCAGTTAAATCAAGATGTCTTAATAGTACAGAAAAGAGATTATTAAATGCAATAACAGCCTTTCTCAGCTACGTTTACAGGCTGGGACATGGCTATTTACGTATCCCCCAGGATATAAATTCTAGGAGAATTTCATTTTCCCAAGTTCAGCACACTGGCTTTCACTACACATCTTTTTCAGCACCAGCAACACTCAGGAATGAGAGCCTGGTTCCTGGTTCCATAAATTAAGAAAAGGGATCATGGTCAAAGGAACTGGGTCAGATACTATCTATAATAATAAAAGCATAATATGCTAATTAGACCTGATGTCCTTCCAGATGAGGCCGTGGGTGGGAGGGGGGGCTGAGGCAGAGGCAGCCAGGGGGTGAGGGTCAAGGCAGCCACTGCAGCAGCGGAGGGGCCAAGCCTCTTGCACAACGTTCATGCAACGGACCTCTGTATCTTTTCCAGACTAGTCAAATAGCACATAAAACAGCACATACAAAACCTTTCAAACATACACGTGAAATAGATCCCATTTGACAACCACATGCAAGCCCTTGGCTAAGCACAGCACACATGATTCTAGTTATTCCCACAAAAATCCTTGAGGAAGGTGTTTGTTTCACATCACAATGGAAGATACTGAGGTTCAGAGAAGTCAGGCCGACGACTCCAATGAAACCTATAAGCCTAGGTGCAAATTCCTTCTGACCAATGCCAGTGCTCACATGTCTAGCATGCTACAGTGTCCCCTGCCCCACAGCCCCCTCTATGGGACTGAGCAGCAGTTACAGAAGCTGCCACACCATATACAGAGCCAGACAAGATACTCTGGGTGTGGCCCTGGCCCTCCACAACCAAGTTAGCAGCACTAAAGTCTTCTCACTGGGATTTTCTGGGTTTTGTTGCCCCCCAATAACTCTCCCAAACATCCAAAAACAATAATAATAATTAGCAATAATAATAATAATTGGCATATGAAAAGCACTTAAACCATACTGTGGACTAATCTGAAATTTGGACATATTTGCCTTTAGGTGGGTAAGGAGAGTAGCTTTAAACATATTTGGGTCAGTAACTTCATTCATTAGGACCTTTATCTCTTCTGAATGAGGCACTATGCCAAGTGCTTGGTCAAGATAGTTTCTACTTATTTAGGAGCGAACAGACTTATAAGCTAAGTTTTGGGATAGAGAGAGATTGAGAGAAAGAGAAAGGAGAGCAAGGGATTAAAGAATGCATTGGTGGGAGCAAGAGTGAGGGTTTGGAACAAGAGAAAAAGTTATGAACAATCACAAAAGCGTGATTAAGAATCATAATAGAAGTCTGCGAGGTCCCATGGAACTCAAGGAAGACTTTCCAGAGTCCATTCTGGGTATGGGAACTTAAAGAGTGAGTCAAAGTTCATCAAGCAGAAAAGAAAGAGAAGGGACTCTACAGGCAAAGGTAAGAGAGTGGACAAATGTGTGGATCTGGTCAGAAAAGAGAAAGGAAGTTAGAGCTATGGGAAATAAGACTAGAAAAGGAGGTGGAGGCAAGACTTAACTGGTCTACATAAGCTACACAAAGAGTTTAAACTTTATTCTCTGGGCTGTGGAGTCACTAAAAATGTGTGAATAGAGGACTGGCAGGATGAGGTTCATATTTTTAAAACAAAATTTTGGCAGAAATATAGACAAAGGATTAGAGAAGAGATTGGGTGTAGAGTAACTTTATATCGTAACATTCTCAGAAAAAGAGACAATCAAAATCTGAACAAAGACAGCAGATTGGAAAGGAAGGTACATAGACTAGAACTAATGACATGTGGTGACAATAGGAGAATTTGGTAATGAGAGTAAGATGTTTTTGCCATGACAAAGGCATAGAACAGATTGGTGAGGGTAGGAGAGGTAAGAAAGAAGGGAGAACAAAAGTTCAATTTTAGATGTGTGAAACTTTCACTGCCAAGAATTCCATGGAAAGATCTGGGATAGGCACTTGGAAATTCAGGGTGGAGCTCAGAACAAAGGTCAAGGCATTAAACACAGATGTAGAATTTTATCAAATTTGGCGACTGGTACATTACTGGTCTCTGAGAGAACAATCTGGGAACAGTGGTTGACTGAGGCAGGAATACACACAGCTGAGGAGTGGATGGAAAGTGTCTTACATTGTTAGTGAATTATTTCTGATCCTATTTCATATGTATATTTTCTATTCCTCCCAATGAAGGGAAGCTCCTTAGGGCAGGCACATGACAGACCTCCCTGAATGCCCACAGGCACCAATAAACACCTGCTGAGTTGAAGAAGTGTGGTTGAGAGAGAACAGGTAGATAGGAACACCTTTCCCCAGACAGCCCTTGAAAGTGGACTTGGAAGCCCCTGAGACTGCAGACAACAGCTCTTTCTCCCTCACCTCTGCAAAGAAATTCAGGTTTCCTCATGGCTGAAGGCCGCTGCTCATTTTACGTGGAGCAAGAATTGACTTGCCAAAGAGTCTAAAGCACTTGGCCAGTGTGTCTCACTTAAAAAGCCATTAACACGTCCAACTACAGAGGTGAGAAATGTCCAATTAAGGCAATTGCTGCAGTGTCCAACTGCCTACCAGCTGTGCTCTCCTCACGCCACCAGCCTGCTATGGAAATAAGACTTTAACCATTTTTTGAGAGCACAGCCAAACTTTGTCTGAAAGCTATTGAGGCTTGTCAAGGGCAGGGTAGAAATTATAAACCACCCCCTTCTGTATGTCTCTGATTTTTTAAGCCCCCAAAGAAACTTCTAGGAATTAAAATATAATTCTTTAGATATGATACTCAATGCACAAACAATAATAAAGTGAACTCCATTAAAAGTAAACATTTTGTACTTCAAAGGATACCATTAAGAAAGTGAAAGACAATTCACTGAATGGAAGAAAGTACTCACAAATCATATATATGACTAGAGGCCTGGTGCATGAAATTCTGCACTTGGGTGAGGAGGAATGTCCCTCAGCCTGGCCTGCGCCCTCTCATAGTCCAAGAGCTGTCAGTCGAATCCTTACCGCTGCTGCAGAGGTGGGAGAGGCTCCCGCCACTACCGCTGCACTCAACAGCTGTGAGCCCAGCTTCTGGCTGAGCGGTGCTTCCCCTGTGGAAGCACAATGACCACTAGGGGGCAGCTCCTGCATTGAGCATCTGCCCCCTGGTGGTCAGTACACATCATAATGACCAGGTTGTTCCACTGTTCAGTCTATTTGCATATTAGCCTTTTATTATATAGAATAAGGGATTGTATACAGAATATATTAAGGACTCTTACAACTCAACAATGGGAAGACAACTCAGTTTTTAACATGGCCAAAGGATCTGAATAGGCTTTTCTTCAAAGAAGACACATAAGAAGATAATAAACATATGAATAGGTACTCAACATTATTAATCACCAGAAAAAGGCAAATCAAAACCATGAGATAACTTCACATTCACAAAAAATAGCTAAAATCAAAAGATGAACAATTACAAGTGTTGCCAAAGATGTGGAGAAATTGTATCCCCCAAACATTCCTGAGAGGATTGTAGAATGATGCGGCCACTTTTGAAAACAATTGAGCAGTTAAACATATAGTTACCATATGATCAGCACTTCCACTCCCAGGAATGTACCCAAGAGAAATAAAAACATGTCCATACAAAAACCTGTACACAAATGTTCATAGCAACATTATTCACACTATCCAAAAAGTAAATATAATGAATAATGGATAAGTGAAAAGTAGTAAATTCATAGAATGGAATATTTTTGGCAATAAAAAGAATTAAGTGTTGACACAAGCTACAGTATGGATGAACCTCAAAAATTTTATGCTGAGTGAAAAAAGCAAGTCATAAAAGGTCACATATTATATTATTCCATTTATAGAAAATGTCCATAATGGAAAAATAAATAAAGACAAAAAGTAGATTAGTAGTTTCCAGGGTCTTCAAGGAGAGGAGATAGAAGTGACTGCTAATAAGTACTTTCTGTAGCGTAATAAAAGAAGAAATTAGGTAGTGAAGATGGTTGCACAACTCTTTGAGTGTACTGAGCACCACTGAATTGTTCACTTTAAAGGGTTGAATTTTATGGTAAGTGAATTATATCTCAATAAAACCATTATTTTAAGAAGGAAGGGATGGAGGGAGTGAAGAAAGAATAAACTAACTTATGAACACATACATCTCTCAGGGTCACCCTCTCAAGTGAGAACAGAAACAGTGTCCACCCAGGAAGTAAGAAGGAAACACTGGCCTCGAGAGAGTCTGGAGGGCCATGTT
>PVJC01012706.1:0-39156 GCA_004026665.1 Murina feae | reverse complement strand
ATCCATATGCTCATAGGAGAATGAATGCCAGAAAATGACTGAACAAGGTGAGATAGCAAAACTCTATGAGAGATTTTTCCCATTAAAAACAAGAAACCATGAACAAAGCCTCAAAGCTGGCTAAACAGCTTCATGAAAAGATATCCAAGATTTTTACTCAAGTTATTGAATGTAAGAAATTTTTAAAAAGTGTTAACCCTCCCCTCCCCCCCCCCAATAAACCATTTTCATTACTATAATAGGTTTGGAAACACTTTTAAACAGTAATCTGGCATAGATGGAGTCAATGATGACACCTTTATGCTTTTTAATTCAGCCTCTGTTGAGAGTCTACAGGAGGACTTGAACAATGAGCAAGAAAAATTAACTGGGCCACTATGTAACCCCATGATTTAGTAAACTACACCAAGCTACCCAAAAAGATACCCCCAAAAAGCCGCATAGGTCCTAACTCTATGCTCAAATTTAGGCAACTTCAAGGATGAGCCTATAATTACAATTAATGGCAAATACGTCTTTCAGAGTTCCCAAGGCAAACTACCATTCAAAGGGGTTTTGTTGTAAAAAGTCTGGACATTGGAAAAAGATTGCTTAAAGCTGAAAAAACAACTACAAGGCTAATCAATACAACAAATAAAAGCCTACAAAATGCAAGGGCTCCAACTTAAGTTTTCTTAGCAATAAGGTTACTCAGAGGACCAAAAGGAGATTTTTACCATGTTCTAATTTTTAGGAGAAATTTATCTAACTATTGGGAATGAGGTAACCAAGACCCTGGAAGAAACCAGAGCTGCCTTATCAATTCTGAACCCCAGCAGACTCTCCATTCTCCTTTCTCAGAGTACACAGAAGCCATACAAATGGTGGATGTTTCCAATCAATCCATGACTATCTTCAAATCTCTTCCAATTCCTTTCAAATTGAACCTGTGCAGGAAATCCACCAATGTCTTTTGGTTCCTTCTGTCCTTACTCATGTCTTAGAATGAGACGACTTTCTTGAAACTCACAAAGCCCATATTTTCTCCTTTCAAAAGGAGGAAATATTCTTCTAACTAATGACCCTCAACAACGACAACAAAAAACCTCATCCATGGACTTACCCATAGCTATTCCAGGTTTTTTCTGTCACTTTAACTGAATCAAATCCTCTTTTAGATTCAATTTAATAAACGTTGGTCAAAAACTGTCACCGACATTGGCTGCATTCATTCTGTATCAATGATGAAAATTCAAACTGACAAAAAACAACCTCTGCTCAACATCCATCAATACCCTCTGAATGCAGAGGCCATTTAAGGAATCAAACCCATCATTGAGGAATATCACAAACAAGGCCTCATTATTTCTTGCAAGATCCCTTTTAATACTACTTTCCTCCCCGTTAAATGGCACTTTAATATCTAGGAGTCCTAAATCATGTTAATACTCCAGTGCCCAGTCATGCATAACCTTCACACCTTACTGTCATGCCACCAGAAAATAAATTTTTGTCAGCCACAGATCTTTGTAGCACTTTCTTTAGCATCCCTGCTGATCCTGAAATTAAATTTTCACTCACTTTCACATGGAAAGAGCAACATTATACTTGGACAGTAATGCCTCAGAACCACACTGAAAGTCCAACGTCCTTTTCCCAGATTTTAAGGCTGATATTGCCAACATAAAATATCCTTACCAGTCCACCCACTTACAATGTGCGGATGACCTCCTCCTCTGCTCACCTTCTGAGGAAACATCAATGAAGATGTCCTCCATCTCCTTTGAGAGGTGGGCTCTGGAAACAGGATTGTCAACTTCTTTTGGACCAAAGATAAAAACAGTTCTTATATTTTAGAACTCTTAGTGGTTATCTAATTATCTAAATCTTAAGTAGTCATAAATATCCCTGGACATTCAATGGCAAATATAGAAGAAAGCAGAAGTAATAATTTGGCTGACATTGCTGCTAAGTTAGAGGCATTAAGACAATCTCAGCATCCAATGGAAACATCCATGCTACCAACGGAAACAATTGAGGTTTTAAAAAGATAACATTATGGAAGCACATAAATTGGCTGTTCTACAAAGTTTTAAAAAAAATGAAATGATTAAAACAAGGCTGTAAATTTGGCCCTGAAAGAACGTTATGGGTAGCTCGGACCTACCAACCACTTCTCCCTGACTGCATACAACATCATATATTACAATATGTGCATGATTTAACTCACTAAAACACTAACCAAAAATGGTTTTATGAGAAAAACAATTCTACTAGGGGTCATCTCATCTCCAAAAATAGCTTCCCAAATGCCAAATCTACCCATAGGACAACCTGGAAAAACCCATACCTCGATGGGTTTCCTCCTTGCCTTTAGGGCCTTCTGAAGTGGACTTCATTTACTTGTGTCCTTCTCAAGGTTACAAATCTGTGTTGAAAATTATATGTTTTTTTCAATGGATAAAAGCATTCCCATGCCACAGAGCCACAGCATCAGCAGTGAGTAAAATATTAGAGAAGAACTTCCCTACTTGGGGAATCACCTCAGAACTCCCTGGTGACTAAGGAACTAATTTCACAGGAAAAATTATATAAACGGCAAGATCTGGCTGATTTCAAAAATTGTGCTTATCATCCCCAGCCCTCTTGTCTTGTAATAAAAACTTCACTGGCAAAACTTGTAGCCTTTCAATCTGCCTTGGCCTAAGGCTCTTCCTTTGGTATCACTCAACCTAAAATCTAGTCCCTTTGGCAAACATAGACAGTCTCCTTGGCAAACACAGATGGCCTCCTTTTAAAATTATTACATGCAGAACCATGAGATTTTATCAAGAAATATATGCATTTGCAGTTGAAAAGAGACCTCCTGATTTACTCTAAAGAACTTATAAGGGCCCTTACGACTAACTCACAGCTCATAAAGCAATCTTTCCATAGTGTGCTCCTGGGAGACAAAGATCTATAACATCATGTCTCCAATTTGGAGACCATGTCTATTTGAAAATGCCATCTCCATAAAGATGCTTGTCAGCTACAAAATAAAGAGCCATATAATGTGTTCCTACCACCCCCTGTGCTGCTAAACTTAAGGGTATTGACTCTTTGATTAAAGTTTCTCATTTAAAAAAGACACCCAAATCTGACTGGTTATCTCAGATTACTAGAGGTCTTAAACTGAAAATCTCTAACCAATCTAAGTCCACCACTAGATTTCTCATTCTAGGATTGAAGCAGATGGCATCTAATGCAGATGGCTCTCCCAAGACTCCAGGCCAGGTCAGTCATACATGATTCCACCCAGCAATCCTTATACTTGGTCTTCTATTTCACTACCTTTGTTTCATTTATAGTCTTCCTTTTCCTAGATCTTTAGTCTAATTTCAAGATGAACACATACTCAGATTCTTATGCCTTCTTACTCCAATGACTATCCTATTTACCCTTCAACAGTCTTTTGCTCCTCCTATCCAACAATTATCCAACAGTGCCAACTTGACTGTTGAATATACACACCTGAACTAACATACTTACAATGAACTAGAATTAGTGGGTTGGTCCTTAAGCCTTGAAAGCTTATAAACCTAAATGGACATAACACCAGATTTAAAGTCTTTTTTATTCTCAAACTTCAAAAAAACAATGAAATGCATGATCTTTCATCCATGAGGTCCTGCCAAACCACGAGGGATTACCCAATACAATCTGGACTCTGACAGATAACTTCTCCGTCTGCTTTGAAGATATAAATGGTTTAGGCAGAATCGTGGGTTTTGTCCCTTTAAGCATAAGTGACTACACTCTTTCGTATGATTCAGACAACCAGGAGTTCACACCTCCAGGGACCTTAGTGACTACAATGTTACTTCTTACAATGGAAATAATGCCACTCAGTCCTGGAAAGAGGATATCCTTCCACTCTAGAATACTACTTGGAGACTAGATCAAAAGTTTGGTGTTTTGTGGAAAACAAATGAAATCTGTCTCTTAGGAAATGCAGCCTGAAAACTTGGAACAATCAAATGCTAACCTTTCAATCCTGATCCAAATATATGGAAACCTCGGGGCTCTTTTAATCACTCATGATAAATCACATGATGACTTTAATGTCTCCTGCATGATCATCCAACATATGGCTAAGATGAAGTGTCTACTCAGAAATAGGACTTAATACTTCCCTCAAGTTTGGGTTAAAGGGCCTAATTACATGCTCTTACTTAGAGCACCAGGTGTTTCCTCTATGTGGGACCCAAATATAGGTCACCCGACTAACTGCACGCTGAGGCAGATGTGGTATTATTGTTAGGACCTGATGCTGTCAACAGAAAGACTCCCCCTTCCTCTGCCATTATCCACAATCTGAGCACTTTTGTCAATAAACTTCAACCAACATGAACCAAACAGAATTGGGATTTGGAGTCTGGTCTTTTCGGTACTCCGCCCAAAACCCTGTAATAGATAGAGGCTTTGGACAGGGCTTTGTTAGAGCTTTCTTCCCTTGGTATGGAATAGCAGAATTTAAAAAGTCTATCAGGAATATTTCTATTCTTGTAGCACAAGCACTGAACACTTCTGCAACTGGTCTTGAAGAACAAAGAATCACTGACAATCTGGGTGAAGTAGTACTCCAAAACTGTGGGGCTCTAGATTTGTTAGCCAACCAACAAGGTGGTACTTGTGCCCTTTTGGGAGATGAATCTTATTTCTATGCTAACAAATCAGATAAAGTGATACCAACATCTTGAGATTCTAGAAAGAAAAGAATGTTAAGATTATTAAACAGGAAGAGTATCACTCTATAAATTTGGGTGGGACAGACTTATTTAGCTGGCTGCCCATAAGAATACGGACCTGGCTTTGTGATTACAGGTTTAATCACATTATTTTTTTGTGATTGTACTGTTCACTACCTTAATTAGGTGTCTTACCAGGTGTCTTAACAGCCACTGCCAGAATAAGGTAGCTTAATGTCTAGAGACGTTACAACAAATAAACCCAAGTGAGACCACCTCTACAAAAGAACTTCTTATTTGAGGAACATGTGACTTAGCCCTGCTTCCAACTACAATTTGAGCACTCTCTGTTGCTCAGATGTGACCATAAGCTCTCCTATTGTGAACTCAAAAAACTTCTTTCCCTCCAATGTGGGGCAATGAGATACCAGGAACAAGCCTTCCTGGCAATGAGGGTTCAGTGCTGCTTTTACAAGGACGGACCAATACTTCCTCATGGTTGATCATCAATGCTTTCTAAGAAAAAAATCTAGATGAAAAGAGGAAATGTGAAAGAAGAACTGCAAAATAAAGTTGATATCGTCAAGAGAGCAATATAAAATGGATCTGGGAGATCTCCAGAAAGCTGAGCTAATACACACCCTCCATGTGAAACTGAACTTTTGAACTGGGCTAAACCAGACAGCTACCTCCCAAAGCAATTCCTGGAACTGGCTCGGCATCATTGAACTCTCTATTTTAAAAAAAGAAACATTTTGGGCTCTGGCTGGGTAGCTCAGTTGGTTAGAGCATTATGGGATTGATCTATGGGCAAGACACATACAAGAAGCCATCAATTACCCAGCTGGCATGGCTCAGTGGTTGAGCATCGACCAGGAGGTCATAGTTCAATTCCTAGTCAGGGCATATGCCTGGGTTGAGGGTTTGATCCCCAGTGTGGGGCATACAGGAAGCAGCAATGATTCTCATTCTTGATTTTTCTATCTCACTCTCTCTACATAAGTAAATGACATAATAAATGAATTTTCTCTCTCTTAAATCAATCAATAAATTTTTTTTTATTCAATCAAACTTTTTTTAATATTGAAATCTTTATTGTTGAGGGTATTACAAATGTCCTCCTTCCCCCACCCCCCACTAGCCCCATCTACCCAGTTCCCCCCCAACCCCAGGCCTGCACCATCCTATTGTTTGTGTCCATAGGTAATGCATATAAGATCTTTGGTTAATATCTTCCCACCCTCCACCCCTTCCCTTTGAGATTCAACAGCCTGTTTCATGTTTCCACATCTCTGGTTCCATTTTATTCATCAGTTAATTTTGTTCATTAGAATCCTTGTTCATTTATTTTTATTTATTTACTAGTGGCCCAGTGCATGAAATTTGTGCACATTAAAAGGGAATTAATTAGAGGAAATATTTTAATATTGCTATTTGTCCTTTCTCTATAATAGAAGTGTCAGAGATGAAAGAAAATTAGTAAAATGTATATGAAAATCTTCCTCCTATCAGAGTCTGGGGCATGCCACAGGAACCAGAGTCAAGTCCCCACCCACCCACGTGCGCCTCGAAATCATGCGAGACCCAGACCTGGTCAACTGCACCCCCATTGGGCTAGATCCAGACCCAGCCAGCCCCACCCCTGTCAAGCCCTTCCAGGTGGGGGGCATGGCCTCAGATTGCCTGGCCTGGTGCCAGGGCGGGGGACACAGCCTGAGGTCCCCCAACCTGGGTAGGGGCAGGGGCATGCCTTGAGGTCCCTCATCAAGCCCTGCAGGCAGAGCTTGTGGCCTGAGGTCCCTCGCCAAGCCCCACATGGAGGAGGCACAGCCTCAGGTCATCTGGCCCAGTGCCGAGGCAGGGGGTGCAGCCTGAGGTCCACCAGCCTGGTGTCGGGGGGGGGCATGGCCTGAGGTCCCCTGCTCCAACCCAGCACCACGCAGCATCAGGTTCCTGCTGATTGCCTGATAAGGCTCGTTATGGAAACTGGGTGTCTGCTGTGGGTGCAGCCATCTTATGTTACAGAATCCTTGCCTGTGCTGTGGGTGAAGCCATCTTGTGAGAGTGTGGCAGTCAATTTGCATATTCCCTCTTTATTAGATAGGATTTTGATTTTTAGATTCAAATGTTGATAGGTATGTATTTATTGCCATTTTATTGTTCATATTTTTAATCTTTTTTCCTTCTCTTTCTTCTCCTATTCTCCTTCTCCTTCTCCTTCTCCTTCAAGAATACCCTTCAACATTTTATGTAATACTGGTTTGGTAGTGATGAACTCTTTAGCTTTTTCTTGTCTGTGAAGCTCTTTATCTGACAATCAATTCTGAATGATAGCTTTGCTTGGTAGAGTAATCTTGGTTGCAGGTTCTTGCTATTCATCACTTTGAATATTTTTTGCCACCCTCCTCTGGCCTGCAAAGTTTCTGTTGAGAAATCAGCTGACAGTTGTATGAGCGCTCCTTTGTAGGTAACTAATTGCCTTTCTCTTGCTGCTTTTAAGATTCTCTCTTTGTCTTTTGATATTTTAATTATGATGTGTCTTGGTGTAGGCCTCTTTGGGTTGCTCTTGTTTGGGACTCTCTGTATTTCCTGGACTTATAAGTCTATTTATTTCACCAGGTAGGGGAAGTTTTCTGTCATTATTTCTTCAAATAGGTTTTCAATCTCTTGCACTCTCTCTTTTCCTTCTGATACCCCCACGATGTGAATGTTGGTACACCTGAAGTTGTCCCAGAGGCTCCTTATGCTCCCTTCATATTTTTCAATTCTATTTTCTTTTTGTTGTTCTGTTGGGTGTTTTTTGCTTCTTCATATTTCAAATCTTTGATTTGATTCTTGCGATCCTCTATTCTGCTATTGATTCCCTGCAAATTATTTGTTTCAGTTCATGTAGCCTTCATTTCTGACTGGCTCTTTTTTATGTTATGTTCTTACTAATTTCCCTGAAATTCTAAGATCCTTGACATTCTTATTAAGTCCCTTGAAGCTCTCATTAAGATCCTTGAGCATCCTTATAACCATTGTTTTGAAATCTGTATCTAGTATTTTGCTTCCTTCCATTTCATTTCATTCTTTTTCTGGAAATTTATTCTGTTCTTTAATTTTTGAAATGTTTCTTTGTCGCCACATTTTGGTTGCTTCCCTGTGTTTGTTTCTATGTATTAGGTAGAGCTGCTATGCCTCCTGGAACTGGCAGAGTGGCCTTGTATGATAGGTGTCTTGTAGGACCCAATGGCTCAGCCTCCTCAGTCACTTGAGTTGAGCACTCTAAGTGCACCTGTGTGGGCTGTGTTCACTGTCCTGTTGTAGTTGAGCCTTGACTGCTATTGGCATCACTGGGAGGCATTGATCCCCAGACCAGTTGGCAGTGAGTACCAGCTCCAACTAGAGTGGAAGAGCTGCTGTGCAGGAGATACCACTATGGAGCAGGACTTGCTTCAGTGGGACTTTGGTGCTGAGTCTGTTCTTGTGTGTGTTGGTCATGGATGTGTAGAGTTGCAATCTGGCATGGGTGTACTGGCTCTGGGCCCCCCCCCCGGAGGTGTAAAGTCAGCCATTGGTGTGCCCTGACTGGGGCTACCCAGCACAAGCTACAGAGTGATCTGGGCATGCCTGCTACTAATGTTGGACTTGGAAGTGCCCAGGAGAGGCCAAGCTATGAAATAAAGCAGGCTGCTGCTAGTGCTGGGCCCCAGGGGCCTCTTATTGAGAGGAATGGGGCATGCTAATGCCTGCTGCTACTTGCTTGGGAGAATTTAGGAAAGTCTGAAACCTGAATCAGTACAGGCTATTCATATGGAAAAGCTGTTGCAAACAGCTTGGGTGGGGCTGCAAATCGGGTGGGGCAGGATATAAGGGAATCACCAGGGTAGAATATACAGGGTGAACCAGGCTAATGGAAACTCAGATATGGCTTCCGCTAGGTCAGCTCTGCAAAGGGGGAAGTCTCAGCATAGGAACAATGACCTCTGCTAGCACTTTTGTCTGGGAGAAAGCCACCTCAAGTTCTTGCCCTGGTGTCAGACAACACAGTTCTTCCCTGTATGTCCTTGGGTCAACCCAAGCCACTGCCCCAGCACTGCAGCTCAGAGGGAGAGAGTTCAAGTAAGTCAGTGCATCAGCCCTTTAAGAGGAACTGCCTGGGACTCCAGCAGCCTCTGTGTTACTCAGTCACACTTCCTGCTGGTTTTTACAGCCTAAAGTTATGAGGGCTTCCATTCCTAGCACTGGAACTCTGTGCTGAGGGCTCTGGTCTGGGGTTGGGACTCCTTGCTCCTCATGGGAGGCCTCTTCAGCCTCTATATCCCTCCTAAGTAAAGAATGACCACAAGTGTATATTGGATAGCCCGTTCTGAGCCTCCTCCTCTCCTATCAGTTTCAATGTGTTTCTTCTTTAGTTTTCTACTTCTGAATGATGGTTGTTCTGTATTTTAGTTATAATTTTGATATGGTTGTGGGAGGCAGAGTTTAGCTATGTCGCCATCCTGGTTCTCCCCAAAAATAATTTTTCACCTAGCTATAGACACATGAAATTAATCATATATAGTATAAAGTCAGTGGGCTTGCCAGCACCAAAGCCAGCTCTTTCAAAACAACTTGTGCAGTTGGTTTGGAATACTCATTTTTTATGTCTTAATAAACTCTATCCCTTTCTTTCTACCTCAGAACATAGTTGGGTTCCTATCTGAATCTGTTCCAGAATTGAAATTCCAAAAAAGCCCCCAAATGACATTTTTGTTTGCCTTGCAGTTTTTGGTCAAATTGATTGACGTCCCTGATTCCTTAGTGCTCATAGCCTGTTTCCATCACTGAATCTGAAGGGCTAGCCAAATACCTGTGTAAAATACAAAAAATTGATATTTTGAATCTCAACTTTTTGCCTATATAACATTAGATGGTATGTCAGATGGTTTGATCAAATAATTACCTGATCCTTTCAGGTTAGGTTTCATATGTTAAACATCCAGAGACAGTTACACTCTCAGAGATGTAAGCGAGGGCTGAGTCATCACTGGAGCCAGGGCAAGAACAAAGTGCAGCTCGGAACTGTCATTCTGCTTGTCTTCTTGCAGTCAACTCATCCCAGTAATGCATGTGGTTCCTCTAAGCATCACTCCTGCTTTATTAACTCCAATTCTTCCTTTCCATTGTCAGTATCTGCCCTGAACTTTTCAGTTAGAGTCAGGGCCACGTGTTTGTAAAATACCTCATTGATAGAAAGTGAAGAACACACCTTGGCCAGTCAAATCCAAAATTCCAGCTTTGAAAAAATGTCATTAGAGAATTTCTTTGCACAGTTCTCTTAAAGCCAGAATTGACTGGCATCATATAAAAATCCATTACCTTTGTTTCCATTTTTATTTTTGGATCCACAAAAATATGCTTTTAAAGAAAACTAAACTGCTGTAGTAGCACAACTCATAAAAGTCAAACCCTTATTTACCTACTTGTAATTCAAGGATATCCCCAGATTGCTCTATGTTTAAGAAGAGAAGCAGACTAGATAGTGAAATCTTGCCAGGGTGAATATTCCTTTGTCTTAGCACCACGAGTCAAGCCTATAAATACCCCTTGTCCAGGGAAAAACCAGAATCAATTCCCTAGCTCATTATCATCTCACACTGGGGTGAGAAGGAAGAGCAGGAATAAAAATGTTTAGAGAAACAGCTCTGGGTTCTGGAATTAAATCATGACCATACTAACTGTCCCTAAAAGGAATAATTAACACAAGTAATAAACTGCAAGGGCCTTTGAATTATGTCAACAGCATTGCCATAAAAAAAAGGCATCCTTTGACTTTAAAGACCGTATAGATGTATCTTACATAGTCCAGCACATGACAAAGAGCTCCTCTAAAGTTATCATAATTTAGATATGGTGAGTACTAAAATATGGTTTAGTAAAAGGGAAGATATATGTCAGAGATAAAACGGGTTATGTGCAGGGGCATGGAAGTCTGAAGCCAAAAGGAAACTCGGAAATCACCTAGAAAACAGTCAGTGCTCAGGCCAAATCGGAACTCTAGATCTCCAAAGGTGTTTTGTTTGGCCTGCCCAATTTTTATTTTTATTTAATGTTTAGCAATTTTGAATGAATTTCCAGTGTTTTAAATGTGGAAGATTCTTTATAAAAAAATTCAAATTTCCTAACTCTCTCGAAAAATCAGAAGGTCTGACAACACTGGGCCCTGGTCCTTAGATAAAACTGCCTAGAACTTAGGTTTGCCCTCATTGAATGGGTGTGTTGTCTCCAGTTCCTTCCACTCCCTAATGTCTTCCTGACACAGAACCGAGATTGACTTGCATTTAGTTTCCCCTGTGCTCTCCTGACATCCTCCCACCCTAATCTGCTTTGCTTATCTCTGATGCCTGTCTTCCCTTGTGAATTTGCTGCCACGGATCTTATCAATGCCTCAATTTCCTCAACTGCATGAGGAAACTGAGGTTCAAATATGTTATGCCAGGCAAGAGACCAGTATCAAGATCCCTTACTGATTAACGCAGCAAACAGGCACCTATTTCCAAGTCCCACTCTCAGGTTCAGAAGAGAAAATAGCATAATTTTAAAATCACTCATAGTCTGAGAATAGATGAGAAGGTCTAGAGATTTAACAGAGTGAAGTATAAGCAAAATGAGGGACAGACATTTAGATAAAAGTTGACTGGTATAACACCTCCCTACATCCCAAACTCTTATCCATGCTCCCTGTACTGCCAGCCAGGCTCTCGTTGCATTTTATCTATGCTCCAGACAACCCCTATCCCACAAAGCCTGGCCCCAACAGCGTTCTGGTGAAGAAATCTATGATGACGCTACCTAAACTCTTACGCTCTTTTGCTTAATATGATTTGCATAGTTTGTACATGATAATGTGGAATCCAATCAGTTGTCAGAATACACACTTTAGTATGGCATGTACAAACTAGTATATTTGCTGTGTCGCTTTCAGAATAAAAATCAAAACACGTGGCAACATATATGGCATGCAAAATATAAAAGGAGCCTGCCCAGCGGGTGTGGCTTGGTGATGGAGCATCAACCCATAAACCAGGAGATTCCCAGTTGATTCCTGGCCACAGCACATGCCTGGGTTTTGGGCTTGATCCCCAGTAGGGAGTCTGCAAGAGGCAGCCAACCAATGATCTCTCTCATCATTGGTATTTCTCTCTCACCCTTTCCTTTCCTCTCTAAAATCAATAAAAAAATATTTTTTAAATAAAAAGATATAGTGCAATTTGGGGGGTTATTGAATAAGGAGAAGAATATTTAAAATTGACACTCTTGCCCTGGCCGGTTTGGCTCAGTGGATAGAGCATCGGTCTGCGGACTCAAGGGTCCCGGGTTCAATTCTGGCCAAGGGCATGTTCCTTGGTTGCGGGCACATACCCAGTGAGGAGTGTGCAGGAGGCAGCTGATCAATGTTTCTCTCTCATTGATGTTTCTGGCTCTCTGTCCCTCTGCCTTCCTCTCTGTAAAAAATCAATAAAATATATTTTTTTAAAAATTAAAAAAAATAAAAATAAAATTGACACTCTTCTAGGAACCTGGCAGGTCTGGTCTTTGTATTCATTAATGTTTTCCTTATCCCATGTCCCGTCTTTTCTCAGAGTTTAAGAGTTTCTTTTGAGTGGTTAAATGTACAAGTTTATATAATAGTTTAAAGATGTGTTAAAACATTGTACAAGTTCACATAATAGTTTGAAAATGTGTTATAACATTGAAATATGTAATTGTGTAAAGTAAACTTAAAGAGAGAGAGAATCATTATGTTGTATTCCTAAAAGTAATACAATGTCATATGTCAATTATATCTCAATTGAAAAAAATGAAATAAAATGCTCAGAATGAGAATGAGGATGCAGAAAAACACTCCTCCTACTATTAATAATAGTTACTCTTTAATTATGCCCTTGTTATGTGATAGCACAATTATTCAAAGGATAGGCACTCAAGACTGACTTCTTAGATTCAAATTCTGGTCTCATCATTTACTTAGCTGAGTAACCTGTTGAAATTCTCAGTCTAAGATATAAATTATGCCTCCATAGGTAAAATATAGTGTGTTAGTTCACTTGACATATCATGTTTGATAAACATTAATAATCTATAATAATAAAAGCATACTATGCTAATTAGACTGGTCAGCCAAACGACTTTCTGACATCCTTCCAGACGACCTTCAAGACGAAGCTGGGTCTACGAGGGCCTAAGTAGTTGCGGTGGCTGCAGCGGCTGAGCCCTTTGCACAAATTTCATGCATTGGGCCTCTACTAATAATAATAGAAACAGAAAATAGAAGGTGGCTTTACTCTGCATATTGGCCTGGAGAAGTAGAAGTATTTTCCTGTCCAAAGTTCTAATCAAATTAAGAATTGTTATACCATAAAATTGAAGATTTGTGTGTGGGGGGGGGGCTAGAATAATGGGTCATTTCTTCTGGAAAACTAATATCACCATACTATTATTTCTAGGGATCAGATTTGACTTGAGTTAAGCACTTCCCCCAAAATTGAAGTCTACTCAGAATACATTACCCTTTTACAGTAACATTTATAGGAATCAAATACCACTGGGATTTTATTCATTTACTTATTTTAGGGGGAAGCTCACAAAATTGAACTTCAAGGTATGAACTATAGCTAATAATTCTAAAATTACTGATGTAACTATAACAATAATAATATTCAATGACATTTTAATTTCTTAGCATGGCTTGTTAATGTTCTCCATAATCTAGACCTATCCTACTTCCCAGCCTATCTACCTTAAATTCCAGGCTCCAGCTATTCCAATTTGCTCTTCTACCTGTGAACACACCAGACTTCCATTCCTCTATACCAGTAGTCACCAACCAGTGGTCCGCAGACCAGTGGTGGTCCATGAGGTTTGAAAGGTTGACGCCCGCTATTCTATACGATTCCCTTGTTCCAGCAGGCCTCCATTTCACTGAGGAAATGCTCTTCCTTTCTCAAGTCCCAGCTCAAATGCTATACCCACCACAAACCTTTTCTCAGTTCTTGACCTTAAGTGAATCTCTCCTTTCTTCTGCCATTTAAGATCACACTATTGCTATCACTGCCATCTGACTCCAATCACACTATCTGGTGTTTAAGATATCTGTCAGCATGCCTATCTTTTTCCAGAGGCTAACCTTCTTGAAGGCAGGGATCATGTGTTCTTCCCATGAACTTAGTTTTAACTTATAGTTCAGTCTCATAATCTTTGCAATCTCAGGAAATACTTTGATATTTACAAAGAACATCCCAAAGAAAAGGCCAACTAGCTCAAAATATATACATTCTTCTAGTTTTTAATTAAATTCACTAGGTGATTCTTGGAAAGCTATACTTATAGAAGCAAGACATTTTCTTTTGTACTTTCCCACTGTTGTTCTATACCCAGTTAAGTTAAAGAAATATCTCACAGCCAACATTGTACTCAGAGGCAAAAACTAAACTCATTTCCCCTAAAAACAGGAAGAAGACAGGGATGCTCCCGTTCACCACTCCTGTTCAATATAGTACTAGAAGTACTAGTCATAGCGATCAGACAAGAAGAAATAAAAGGCATCCAAATTGGAAAAGAAGTAAAACTGTGCTTATTCACAGATGACATAATACTATACATAGATAATCCCAAAGACTCTATCAAAAAACTACTATACCTAATAAATGAATTAGGCAATGCAGCAGGATATAAAATTAATACCCAGAAATCTATGGCCTTTTATACACCAATAATGAACTCACAGAAAGAGAAACAAACAACAACAAAAAAAAACATTTACCATTTACCATTGCACCAAAAAAATCAAGTTACCGTATTTTCCGGCATATAAGACAACTGGGAGTATAAGACAACTCCCAACTTTTGAGGAGATTTCCCTGGGTTAAAAAGTCCAGACAGAGACCATATGTGGCACAAAAAGGAACTGACCAGAGACACTTTCGGTCTCCATCTGGCTCCATTGAAATGAATGGAGTGCAGCCCTTTTTGAGCTCCTCCCACTGTATGCAGCGACCGCAGATTTTCCAGTCCAGCTCAGAAGTTTCAGCACCCACTCTATAAGACAACACCTGGCATATAAGACAACCCCCGACTTTTGAGAAGATTTTCCTGGGTTAAAAAGTCATCTTATATGCCAGAAAATATGGTACCTAGGAATAAACTTAACTAAGAAGGTAAAAGACCTGTACTCGGAAAACTACAGGATTTTGAAAAAAGAGATAGAGGAAGACATAAACAAATGGAAGAACGTACCACGTTCATGGATTGGTAGAATCAACATCATTAAAATGTCCATACTATCCAAAGCAATCTACAGATTCAATGCAATCCCCATTAAAATACCAACAGCATATTTCAAAGATCTAGAACAAACTATCCAAAAATTCATCTGGAATAAAAAAAGACCCCGAATAGCTGCAGTGATCCTGAGAAAGAAGAACAAAGTTGAAGGGATCACAATACCAGATATCAAACTATATTACCAAGCCATGGTTCTCAAAACTGCCTGGTACTGGCACAGAACAGAGAACCCAGAAATAGACCCAAGCCATTATGCTCAATTAATATTTGACAAAGGAGGCAAGAGCATACAATGGAGTCAAGACAGTCTCTTCAATAAATGGTGCTGGGAAATTTGGTCAGATACATGCAAAAAGATGAAACTAAATCATCAACTTACACCATACACAAAAATAAACTCAAAATGGATAAAGGACTTAAATGTAAGATGGGAAACCATAAAAATTCTACAAGACTCCATAGACAGCAAAATAGCAGACATATGTCATAGCAGCATCTTTACAGACACAACTCCTAAGGCAATGGAGACTAAGGAGAAAATAAACAAATGGGACTACATCAAAATAAAAAGCGTCTGCACAGCAAAAGAAACCATCAACAAAACAACATGAAATCCACTGTATAGGAGAACATATTTGCCAATCATATTTCTGAAAAGGGTTTAATCTCCAAAATCTACAGAGAACTCATACAACCTAACAAAAATAAGATAAATGATCCAATCATAAAATGGGCAAAAGATCTAAACAGACACTTTTCGAAAGAGGACATACAGAAGCCCCAGAGACATATGAAAACATGCTCAAAGTCACTAATCACCCGAGAGATGCAAATCAAAACAACAATGAGATACCATCTCACACCTGTCAGAATAGCTATCATCAACAAACCAACAAACGACAAGTGTTGGCGAGGATGCGGAGAAAAAGGAACCCTCCTGCATCGCTGGTGGGAATGCAGACTGGTGCAGCCATTGTGGAAAAGCAATATGGAGTTTCCTCAAAAAGTTAAAAATGGAACTCCCATTTGACTCAGTAATCCCACTTCTAGGAATATATCCCAAGTCAAAAACACCAATCAGAAAGGATATATGCAACCCTATGTTCATAGCAGCACAATTTACAAATAGCTAAGATTTGGAAACAACCTAAGTGCCCATCAGCAGATGAGTGGATTAAAAAACAGTAGTACATCTACACAATGGAATACTATGCGGTTATAAAAAAGAAGGAACTTTTACCATTTGCAACAGCATGAATGGAAATGGAGAGTAAGTATTATGCTAACCAAAAAAAGCCAGTCGGAGAAAAATAAGTATCACATGATCTCACTCATATGTGGAATATAATGAACAACATAATTTGATGAACATGAATAGATCCAGAGACAAATGGCGGGGGGGGTGTATAGAGCAACCAAAGGACTTATACGCATGCATATTAGCATAACCCATGGACACAGACACTGGGGCAGTAAGGGCTTGCCTGGGTGGGAATGGTTGGGGGGTTGGGGTCAATTGGGGAAATAGGAGACTTATGTAAAACTTCAGACAATAAAAAAAGAATTATATCTCATTTAAGGAAAGGACTACAGCCCAGCCAAGTGTGGCTCAGTGGTTGAGCCTTTAACCATGAACCAGGAAATCAGGGTTCGCTTTCCAATCAGATCATATGCCTGGGTTATGGGCTCTATCCCCAGTAGGGGGTGTACAAGAGGCAGCCAACTGATGATTCTCTGTCATCATTGATGTTTCTCTCTCTTTCTTCCTCTCTCTGAAATCAATAAAACATATTTTTTAAAAAGACTACAAAAGCTGGGGGTTCAAAAGATCAAAGCATGGGATAAGGAAATAAAGTCTATAAATCTGACCAGGTCTAGCTCTCATCCTCTAGCTTGAGTTTCATGACCAGATCTACCCCGTAAGCACCATGACCTGCCCTCATACAGATTCAGACACCAACCAGTGCATACCATCAGCACTATCTCTTCAAAGTCACAGTCAGAAGTTGGAAGAAATTTCCTAATATCCTGACCTACCTCCCCATATTGTTTCTCCATCCCTATATTTATCCTATTGATATGAAGGGTCCTTGTTACCCTACTTGCTACACACAAAATATAAGAAACAGCGAAGGATGTCCTCAGGCAGCCAGTGGTGCTAAAAATATGAGTCGTTGCAAAATTGCAGGTGAAACTATTTTGTTTTGTAATTTTCATTTCTCAGAGCCTTAAAAAAACACACATTTTTGGTAATGACGTGGGCATTCACATATTGTTTAAAAGAAGGTGTAATTATATAATGAGTAACCGCTGCTTTCACTGCAGAATCTTGTCTAGTGTGCTCAGTTCTCTGCCTGAACAACTTCTCACACCTGAAGCCGACTGGAATCTAAGAAATTGCTAGGACATACGAAATTAACAAATTTGATGGACTTGCTGACTACTCTGGGTGTAAATACACCTACATTCAGAACTACTATCCAGGTTAATTCAAGATTTAGAAAAAATACACCCAAACTAACTGTGTCACAGGAAACTAGTAAAAAAAAAAAAAAGTTAAATAACTTACTGTAAGTAATAATATATTTAGTGTAAATTTTGCCTAAACTTCCAAGAGGATTGATCTGTGCTGGATTAGACCTGGCATCCATCCCAAAAAGCTTTGATTTGTTTTGAATGACCAAAATTTTTTAGTTTTTATTTACTTAGTTATTTTTGCTAATCCTCACCTGAGGATTTTTTTTTTTTTTCTCACTGATTTTTAGAGAGAGTGGAAGGGAGTGGCGGGGGAGAGAGAAGCATTGATGTGAGGGAGATATAGCGATTGGTTGCCTCCCGCACTAGCCTCACCACCGCCGGAGATCGAACCTCGACCCAGGTGTGCGCCCTCGATCAGAAATGGAACCTGCGACCCTTTGGTACTTGAGCCGATGCTCTAACCACTGCGAACACCGGCCAGACTGATGAGCAACTTTTAACTGGTTATCAGTTGTTTACCCAGCTCTGCTGAAGCCAGAGTATGACCTAGGGAGCCACCGATGGAGCGGTCAGCACAAGTCCTCCCAGGTGCCAGCTGCTTGTCCAGGAGGCCCAGGGGCCCCGTCTTCGCCAGCAGGATGGGAGGCTGGGCTCCTGCACTCCCAGATGCTGAGTTGGCGCGGCACAGCCCGTGAGAGCCCGGGCTTTAATTCCGACCCTCCCGGGGGCACCTGTGGGCACCAGTCCCCACCAGGGCGCCTGGAGGCCTCGATGCCCTCTGGGAACTAGAGGCCCGCCCGAGTCGTCCCCGCCCCCACCCCAGCTCTGCCCCCAGCAGCCCCAGATGCGGTCCGGGGAGTCCCGGACAGTTCCCCCCTCCTCACCCCCCACGCGAACCCAACCCAAGAACACCTTTCCCTTCCAGGACCCACTTCTCCGTCGCTCTCGCTCCCAGTTCCGTGCAAAACGCCGCCCTCGGATTCCCGGGGAGACTTGCCCGCCGCGGAGACGCGCCCCAGCGAGCAGGGCTGCCAGGGGTGGGCGCGAGCGCACGGAGCACACTCGGCCCCGGCACCCACTCGGAGCCAGAAGCCGGTTCCAAGCTGTTCGGCCGCGAGTGACAGCGTCGCCGCCGCCGCCTCCAGCTCGGAGTCGGAGGAGAGACTTCTGGCCTCCGGGAGGCTCGGCCGCTCGCACGGCCGCCGACCCGTGGGACCCTCCCCGCGAGCTGCAGCCCTTTACCTGCGCGCCGGCCGCGGTGGGGGACTCCGGGGCGCAGCACAGGGCACGGGGCCCGGGTGGGCCGGGCGGTGGTGCAGTGGGGACCTCGGCCGCCGCTGTCCCCTGCAGCGCCGGGCCTGCCGGGCGGTATTTATCCGGGGGCCCGGCCCCAGCCCCGGCTCCGGCCCCCGCCGGCGTATTGGGCAATCGGTCCCGCTACGCGCGGCCGCGGGAGCCGCCGCCCTCTGCCCCCGCCGAGCTCCGCGGCGGCGGCGGCCACATGGAGGAAGGGAGCCGGCCCCCTCCTCTGGGCTCCACCTTCTCTCTCTCCTCCTCCCGGGAAGTTCTTTCTCGGGTTCTACCCCACTCCACACACACACCCCTCGCTTCTTTGCGGGGCACCTTGGCCAGTCTAAACCGGTTAGGGCTGCGCGGGTTGCCGGGGGAGGGAGGAGGAGGCGGAGAAGATGGAGGCGGAAAAGCGGGCGGTGGGGGCGCTGCTCCAGCTCTCGCGGCCCCGCGCGGTGCGGGGCCAAGCCGGCCAGGCGGAGGGAGGGCACTGCCAGGGCCCCGGGCCGGGCCGGGAGCCACCAAGGCGGTAGAGCTTGGCACCGCCGGCCGGGCGCCCTCTCCGCGCGCACAGGAGCGCGCCCGGAGTCGCTGTGCCCCGCCGCCGCGCTTGTGCCCAAGTCGACCCTCCCAGGGCCCATACGCATGTGGGGAGATCCCGGGGTCTAGAGATGAACGTGAGTGGCCCCTGGTCTCCCAGGCTCTTGGGGCCACCCGGTGCCCGTCTGTCAGGAGCTGTATACTCCGCTGGCAGAGTATACAGCAGATCCCAGAGACACGAGCACCAGAATTCTGGAGTCGGTGCTCCTGGGCAGAGAGCAGTGAGGATGCCAAGTGCTGTCCTACACATCTAAGGGGTGTCCTGCAGGTGGACTGCGCTGACCATGCACTCCCATCTGTGGCTGCAAGGTAATGGGCAAGGAGCTGTGTGCTGCATCCCCACAGACTCACTGCAACGGACCTGGCATAGTCCATAGGTCCCAGGGCCTCACCTGGTGTGGGGACCCCCCCTCCCCTCAGCACTATGCACCTTTCGGCTTCCTGTGTGCGTGTGTACATAGTTCTGGGAAGGGGCACCATACTTTCTACTAGCTTTTCAAGGGGGTCTGGGGCCACCCAGCACAGGGATGAGAATTCCCTTATACACTGAAGCCTCTGGTTTTGACTTAAAGACTCTACACTTAGCAAAGGGTTGATTTCTGAGCTTCTGTTTTCTCATCTTACCTGTGAGATGAGAATTAAAAAAACAAAACAAAAAACTCTGTGGGCCCTGACGATGCATGTCAAGGTTTCTTCCAGATACGCAAACAGCAGGTCATGGCTTTGTCCCACACCATTCCTTCCCGCCAGGCTATGGGGAAGAGGTTGGCCAGTGCTAGCTGACGTTAATTTTTGTTGTCGGAGGGAGGAAGGTTAGGGGGGGAATTTAAGGAACAGTAAGATGAAAAGGGAGGTGGTCCCAGGAAAACTCTCTGGAAAGAAAAAAATGAAAAGATGATTCAGTTAACATAAAAAAGAATATTTCTTAGGAGAAGGGATACAATAGGGTTTCTCATGATCTATTTTTTTAAACATAATGGTTACTCAAGTGGTGTGATTACACAAGTATGCTCACTTGGTAATAATGGCATTGATCTAGCCCTGACCGGTTTGGCTCAGTGGCTAGAGCGTCAGCCTGTGGACTGAAGGGTCCCAGGTTTGATTCTGGTCAAGGGCATGTACCTTGGTTGTGGGCACATCCCCAGTAGGGGAGTGTGCAGGAGGCAGCTGATCATGTTTCCCTCTCATCGATGTTTATAACTCTATCCCTCTCCCTTCCTCTCTGTAAAAAAATCAATAAAATATATTAACAAAAATAATGCATTGATCTATACATTGTTAATTTGTGTCCTTTTCTCTATGTGTGTCAATAAAAGATATTTTTAGGAAGTTTTTTCTTTGATTCAAATACCCCCTAGTCCTCAGAACAAATGTCCTTTTGGTAGTCAAACCAATCAATGTATATGGAATTATATTGGGAGACAAGGTAACCCTGCTCGAAAATATTTGTGTTCACCAATTAGTTTCTGAAGTTGCTATGTACCTGTTCTCATCTCCACCAAATTTCCACAGGTTTCTTTTAAAGAGAGTATATGGCCAGCACTCCATGTCTGTTGGGGCCAGTCCGTGTCTATCAACTAAGAACTGGAAATGGGCTTACCCTTACACACAGCGTGGGCCAACATTCGCATAAAACTAGATCCCAGAGGTGGAAAACTCAAACGCCTGGGGGTCCAGACTCAATGTGATGATAGAAGCGGGCAGAGGGAAGGCTGGAGAACTTCGGGGTCATGGAAGCAGGCTCCGGGGCCATTGGCCACTTGGCTTTGGGAATTGCTGCCAGCCTGGAATGTGAAAATTGCCCCTACCCCTTGCGAGGGTTCATTGTTCAGTCACACCTCAGCAGAGCATGTAGCCCTGCAAGAGAACTCAGCAATGTAACCCAACCCTGATGCTTCACCTATGAATGGATTTTGACCCAGAGAACCTAGGGGTGTTCTCCTGAGCACTGCCCGCCCCCAACCCCCCAGGGTGGAGAGGGGATGGGGAGCAGGTTGGCAGAGACAAGATTAAAACTATTTCCCTACCATCTGAGTTTTTACCTCCAGTGACAGGAGGATGCAAGAGCTGCTTGCAAGGTGAGGGGCAGATAAGTTCAATATTGCTGGCTTTATAGCTCTGTGCAGCCACTGCCCTTTGGGTCTCTCTTGAGCCCGGACGTGGATGTACTTTCAACAGGATGAAGTGAGAGAAAAAGGCTGGCTATTTAAATGACCTGGATTTAAATGAAACTCCCTTGGGAAGAAAGAAACCTGAGGGAAAGCATTTAAAGAAAAAAAAACGAAGGAGTTTGTTCTTACCTTGTATTATAATGATGGCGCATTTATTAAGAAGTTTGTGATGGGTGACGTAGTCTAAGTTCTCCCCTTCTTAAACCTTTTATGGCCCCAATCTTGTAGCGAATAAGATGGGGAAATAAACCTGAAATTGTCTGCAGTCTTCACCTCAGCAGAAACCAAGGTCAGAGGAAGGCATGGGTTGGACAGAAGAGGGTGGGACATTCACACAGCACCTGAGTTGCTGGTTCAGTACCTGCCTGTCTGACCAGACTTTCCTTCCTGTATTATTATACCGGGGTAGATTTCTTCCCTTTTGTATTCATTGTTCTTCCCCTGTTTATGAACGACAGCATAACTGTATAGGCACTACACTTTGAAATAAAAACAAGTAAAGAAAATTTAATTTAGAGTTTTTATAGTAGTTAGCTCAGAGAGAGATCTAAAAGTCATTCTATTCCATTTCATTCATTCACATTCAAACAGATAAAAGATTAGAATATAATAGAAGTGATAAATCTTTCCCTCTGATATCTGTAGAGTTTTTGTTGAAAGGACCAATTCTTAAATGTTAAAAATGACCTTTGTTGTTATTACATGCCGTACCTATTTTACTTGCAATTCTCTAGACTATTGTTTCATCTTTTCTTACCTTGACTTTCATCATAGTCTCTGGCTCAAGTGATTTTAATTTGGGGAGAAGAGGGTAAGAGGGATAAATGCTAGTTTTTGAGTGCCTGGCAATTGCTAAGAGCCATCCTATTTCATTTACCCCCCAAAGCAATCTTATGTGGTTAAATATTGCTACCTCCATTTTACAGATGAGGAAACTAGAGTTCAGAGACAATAAGCTGCTTGCTGAGTCACTCAATCAACAAGTCATGGAGAAGGATTCAGGCCCTGGTCTGTCTGTGCCCCTCTCACTCTACCTTAGAAAAATGATTCAAGGATGGTAAGAGTTAACACTGAGGACTGACCTTTCACATATATCAGCTCATCTAAGGCTCACAATAAACCTACAAAGTAAGTGCTGTTATTATCATCTACAGTGGGATAGCCATGTGAGTTCTCATCTCCATATGAAGGCTTTATCCAGGAAGCAAAGAGGAAT
Source organism: Murina feae (assembly GCA_004026665.1). NCBI lineage: Eukaryota > Metazoa > Chordata > Mammalia > Chiroptera > Vespertilionidae > Murina > Murina feae. The sequence continues at coordinate 16,384 of PVJC01012706.1, read as the reverse complement.
CAATGAAGGACTCTAATAATGGGATGGATGGCGTTGAACTCACATGGCTATCCCACTGTAGAAAAATAGAGTGGTGTTTTAGAGCATGGTTCTCTGTAGCTTGAATGCCTGAATTTGAAGCCCAGTCTACTCCTCATTAACTGTGTGATGGGGGCAAATTATTCAACTTCTCTCTAGTTCATTTTCATCAGTGGAAAAATGTCGATGGCGTTGGAATTATGTTTCAAAATGGCCTCTCTTACAAACCACATTGGAGGATGGACTAGAAGGGAAATTAATTAGAAGGTTGATTTGATAGCTGAGGCAAAATTTTTTATAAAATGTAAAACCTATAAGATTATTAAAAGATAGCCCAGCCGGTGTGCTCAGTGGTTGAGCATCAACCTATGAATCAGAAGGTCAAGGTTTGACTCTCAGTCAGGACACATGTCAAGGTTGTGGGCTCCATCCCTGGTGGGGGATGTGCAGAAGGCAGCCTAGCAATGGTTCTTTCTCATCATTGTTGTTTCTCTCTCTCTCTCCCTCTTCCTTCCACTCTGAAATTTAAAAAAAAAAATGTTTTTAATTATTAAAAGATAAGGGGACCAATTTGAGAGCTTAAGAAATACCATGCATCTGATGGATATGGGGATTAGTAAAAAGAAAGGTTTGGGATGGCTTCCAGGTTCCCCCTAAGAGCTTATAAACAATTGCTGGAAATTAGAGATATATGCCTCGTACTTCAGTATCCTCTACAATAGCCCAAATTTCAAAATATTATATCTCATTGTGCCAATAAAACATAAAAAAAGTATTTAAAATACCCCAAATCTAAAATATAGCTCCAAGATATTTTCTTTTTGCAGCTGGAAATAATACAAAATTATTTGGTCAGACTCAAATTTTCTGACCTGTGATATGGATAATAAAGTCATTAATGGGTGGACATATGCAATAGAAACAAAAAGTGGGAAACCTAGTCATAGCAGCAAAGTGAGTAGTGGTACCTGCAAATTAAGGCTAAAGTTTCAGTGGAAATAGGCCTGTTGTAACCAAGAGGAATCTGGGTTGATTATTAGGTCAAAGAGACCTTACAGTGGTTCTCAACCTTGGCTGCACATTAGAATGACCTGGGAATCTTTTTAAAATCCTGATTTCTGGGCCTCATCCTCCAGAAATTCTGTTTCTTTCTTATGGGCTGGGGCCACAACATTAGTAACAAAGAAACAGAATTTCTGGAAGATGAGGCCCAGAAATCAGGATTTTAAAAAGATTCCCAGGTCATTCTAATGTGCAGCCAAGGTTGAGAACCACTGCCTTAGAAGGAAGGGGCCAGATCCTTTGGCAGCAATAAGCAAATATCAATCAAACACCAGAGGCACAGCTGACTCAGACAGAAGCATGCCAGCAGTTCTGTTATCCACAACCAAAGCCATCACTCTGCGTTCAGAGAAAAATAATTTCATTCTAAATCTAGAGAGGTACGACCCACAGTACAAATACTTGGATTATGGCACCCATATGGCACCAAATGAAAGCTAAATTAACTCACAACATCATGAACAATTATAATCCTGGTCATTTCCTTCCATTGAACCTGACCACCCAGACATACATGTAGCTCAAAAAGGCTGCTTCTGGGCATTTTAACATTCCCAGAATATTTTGTGTCTTGATAATACTTCTTTGTTAATTAAAAAAAAAGGTTTTTTTTTATTTTTTATTTCATAGAGGAAGGGAGAAGAGAGAGATAGAAACATCAATGATGAGAGAGAATCATTAATTGGCTGCCTCCTGTATGCCCTCCACTGGGCATCAAGTCCACAACCCGGGCATGTGCCCTGACCTGGAATCAAACTGTGACCTCCTGGGTTGATGCTCAACCACTGAGATATACTGGCCGGGCACGCATGCTTCTTTTGAAACTGCTGAATTTGAATGAGTCTTAGAACCAGAATAAACATTGGAGATTAGCAGGTACAACCTCACACTCAATGTAGCATTTGACCTACTAATTTTTCAGATGAAAAAACAGAAGTTTCAAAAGTTGAATGGTCAGAGGCAAAGGGAATAGTGGATTAAAAAGCACACAGCCCTGAAGGCAAGTGTACCTATTACCTTGTAACCTTGATGAGGCTCCTTATCATCTCTGTGCCTATTTCCTCATCTATAAAAATGGGAGAGAATGATACCTATCTCATGTTGTGTTTGTGAAAATTCAGTGACTTCCCCAAATAAAATAGCCTAACACACAGTGCTCTATGTGTGCTTACTTTCATGAATATACCAAAGAATTTCAGTCAGTATTCTGACCCTCCCTCTCCAATAATTGGAAAAGAAAAATTATATCCACTGATAAGTTTACAATGACTATGAATGGTTATCATTTATAACATCCTTTCAGAATGTCTTGTCAAAAGCTGCATCTGAGTCCTTGAAATTCATTCAAAAAGAGTTTCTGTAGTGACAGGCAGGTATGATAACTGGTCCAGGAAATCAACGAAGTCCAGCAACCAACAAATTCTGAAAATTAGCCTTTTAGCAAAAAAGACTTGAGTCTTATTCCTCAGGTGTCAGCTTGGGTTCACCTTCTGTCAACAATGGTCTTAATGAACTGAAGAGTTGGATTCTGAATTAGATGTAATTCTTGGACAGGCGACTGATTCAACTTTTCTTTGGCTGGTCGAGATTATTTTGTATGGCCCAAATAGCATATTTTATAAGGAGAAGTGTGCAGCAAATGAATAACAAGAGCCAAAACTCATCTTCAATGGGTCTACTTATGGGAAAGGAACTATAATAGTCACTTGTACTACACAGTACTCCTCCAACCACACAACTAATAAAGTGAACCTCCTACAGTAGAAAACAGCCAGGAAATTATCCAGCACCTGGAACATGCGTGGTTAGAGTAGGTATCCAATGAATGAATACTAATTGAATAAACATAACCACCTTCAATGAAAAAGTATCTCAGTTTAACTTGGATGTTTATTATCTGCCCTAAGGTATTTGAAGGAAATGTGAGGAATTTCTTATGGGATTAGCTTTTTGACATGAAATTGAGTAATAAGGAGATTTCTCCTAGCTAGCATGGAGATTTAAAGAAAATAAATGAAGGCTTTAAAACTCAAATCAAATTAATGCTTTTATCTTTAGCCTTTATTTCATCATCTACCTACTTGCCATATGAAATTTAAGGATTATCATGATGACAAAAATTTTTCCCCTACAGTTCAAGAAAAATAAAAACTTTTAAAAACTATAGATGTGGGGCAGACACTTTGTAAAATAATTTGCAATTCCTCAAAAGGTTCAAAGTAGTATATACACAAGATAACTGAAAATATATGCCATCACAAAAAATAATGTGTACATAAGTGTTCATAGCAGCATTATTCATAATTGCTAAAAAGTGGAAACAATCCAAATGTCTGTCAACTGATGAATGGATAATAAAATATGGTATATCCATACAATGGAATATGATTTGGCCATAAAGAAGCTACATACAAATGGCTATATATTGTATGATTCTATTATATAAAATGCCCAGAATAGGCAAATCTAGAGAGACAGAAAGCAGATTAGGGCTGGCAGGGGTAGGGGCTTTGAAGGAGGGAGGTTGGGGGAAAGTGGGGAGTAACTCCTCATGGGCACTAATGAATATGGGGTTTGTTTTGGGGTTGATGAAATGTTCTAAAATTGATTGTGGTAGTGTCTGCATAACTCTGTAAATATTCTGAAGGTAATTGAATTATACACTTTAAAGAGGTGAATTATAGGGTATGTGAATTATCTACACTAATAAAAGAGAAACATGCAAATTGGTATCACTCCACTACACCTACACCCACCAGCCAATCAGGACAAGTATGCAAATTAACCCAACGAAGACAGTGGTTAATTTGCATATGCAGGCACAGATCAAAGACTGAAGATGACTGAAGATGGTGGTGGCCATGGAGCTGGAGTGAGCAGGAGGCTTGGGTTGCTCCCGGCAATGGAGGAAGCCAAACTTCCCGCCAGCCCTGGCCTCCACTCAAGGAGGGGCTGGGAAAAAAAGAGGGGCTAGGAGCCTGGGTTGCCAGGGGATGTGGCCAGCCTGAAAATGACCCTCAGCCTCTCACTCAGGCTGGCCACAACCCCATGGGTGAGGGTCCCCACTGGGACACTTGGCCAGCCTGCAAACAGCCATCAATGCCTCATCTAGGCTGGCAAGGCACCCCAGTGGGGACCGTCACCATGAAGGGGGTGTGGCCAGCTTGAAAATAGCCCTCAACCCTCACCTAGTGGCCACACCCCCCAGTGGGGACCCTCCTCCCATGGGGGCATGGCTGACCTGCAAACCACCACAGGCCCCTCGCCCAGGCCACCTCACGCCCCAAGGGAACCCCTACCCTGATCCAGGACACCCTTCAGGGCAAACCAGTGAGCCCCCACCCATGCACTAGGCCTCTAACTATACTAATAAAAGGGTAATACGCTAATTAGATTGGGAGAGCTTCCAGGAGACCTTCCGGACGTTCTTCTGGACAAAGTCATGGTGGTGGGGCCAAGGTAGAGGCTATTAGAGGCCAAGGGGGGGAGGCAGTTGATGGCAAGCAGGCCAGTAGGAGGGAGCAGTTGGGGGAAAGCAGGCTGGCAGGGAGGACAGTTGGGGGCAAGCACACTGGCATGGGGGGGGGCAGCTGGGGGTGATCAGACTGGCAGGGGTATTTGGGGGCTAGCAGGCTGGCAGGCAGAGTGGTTAGGGGCAATTGGGCAGGCAGGCAGGTGAGCAGTTAGGATCCAGGAGTCCTGGATTATGAGAGAATGTCCGACTGCCGGTTTAGGCCCAATCCCTGTAAACCAGCAGTAGGACATCTTTCGAGGGGTTCCAGATTGGAGAGGGTGCAGGCTGGGCTGAGGGACACCCCTACATGCATGAATTTTGTGTACCGGGCCACTAGTCCTAAAATATAAAAACCCAGGGTCCAAAACGACCGACAGAAGGTTCCACTGAACATCGGAAGTCAGTTCTGCAGTCAGTGCTGGGTTTTCCGTGGTGACCCAGCAACGACTGCCACTAGTGCAGGGGCAGTGACCCAGCACTGACTGCTGAGGGAGCTGCGGATCAGACCTGGAGACAGACCCAGAGAGAGAGAGGCAGGGTCTGATCTGCAGCCTTCATGGCAGCTGTTGATCAGCTGTTGCCTCTCTCTGGGCTTCTCCGGTCCACCGCGCTCTTATCAGGCCCAGAGATAGGCTTGGTGACACTGACTGGCATGAAACTGATTAATCAGAACCAAATCTGGGTGAACTGTGAGGAGCCAATGGTTGCCTATGAGGCAGAACTTTTGACGCTGACTGGCATAGACACTGACCAATCAGAACCAAATTGGCCAGCAGGGGAGGGCAGTTGGGAGTGAAATCAGGCTGGCAGGGGAGGGCAATTAGGGGTGATCTGGCAGGCAGGCAGAGGGGTTAGGAGCAATCAGGCAGGCAGGCAGGTGAGCAGTTAGGAGCCAGAGGTGCCAGAGAGGGATGTACAGCTGCCGGTTTAGGCCCAATTGGGCCTAGACCAGCAGCCATACATCCTCCAAGGGGTCCCCGATTGGAGAGGGTGCAGGCTGGGCTGAGGGACCCCTCCTCCTCCGTGCACAAATTTCATGCACTGGGCCACTAGTATCTTGATAAAGCTGTTATAAAAAACTACAGCAGAGCCCTAGCTGGTTTGGCTCAGTGGATAGAGCATTGGCCTGCAGCCTGAAGGGTCCCAGGTTCGGTTCCGGTCAAAGGCATAAAAAAAAACAAAAAAACAAAAAAACAAAACAAAACAAAAAAACTACGCAGTTATGATTTTGCTTTGCTTATGGTTTTAAAAAAGCTGTCCTAAAGACTCAGCTTTTTAATTTAACTAGTAGAGTGATGGAGCTGCCTAACATTGTGACAAAGGGGCCAGACATGATCAGCCTGGAATAACCATGAGAAAAATTGCAATCCCCAGAGAGAGGGTTTATTGTTCAACACAAGTTGTGATGTGTCACAAAGGACACAGAACACCAGAGGTCCTCATATTCTGCCATGACAAAGTTTCCCTAACCACCTAGGTACTGGACAACATCAGAGAAATTACATAAAAGCTGACTTGTATCAATCCTGAAAAATTAACTCTCAAGTCTTCTAAGCTGTAGTCACACTGGACTTCCCAATGTTTTGTAATAGCAGGGCCTTTGAACCTGCTATTCTCTGCATCTGAAGTCTTCATTCTTCTCCCAGGTCTCCACCTCACAGGCTCCTCATCAATCAGGCCTCTGTTCCAATGTCATCTTCTCAGGAAAGGTTTCTTAGACCCTCCTACCTAAAACCCTCTTTCCTCATTGCTCAGTAGCCAGTTGGAAAGAACATTTAGTCCCGTGAGCTTCCCTCATTGCTCTGTTTCATTTTCGTCAATGCACCTAGCACTATCTGAAATTTGTATGTGTTTATCAGTTTATTGTCTACTTTCCCTGTCCGAAAGCAAGTTCCATGTGGACAGGAACCACAGTATTTCCCTAGGCCGACAACACTATTAGATAGGCAGTGAATACTTGATAAATATTTATTGAGCAAATTATCTGCATGGTACAAGTCATAATAAGCTCCATAAACAACATCCAAAAGGTCAGTCTCTATACCTGGAGATCACGCCTTGTATAGGAGTCTAGGGACACTGACCCTCCAACAAGAGCCTGCAGCCAACTCCTGGTGGAAAGGGCACGTGGCTCAGACTGGAAACCCAGTTGACCACCAAGGCCTTCCTGTGGTCTTGCTGTAATCTTCCCTCACCAAGGTCCCAAGGCAGAGTGAGCTCAGGGCCCTTTTCTGTGGGTTTATAAATAAGTCTGGGCTCATTACTGATCCCAGAATGGCCTACATGGCAACTCGCCCTCAGCTTGCTCAGTTAGTAGGCCTGCTCCCAGGAAGGTCAGCAAATAACAGTCATGTAGAGAACAACCCAGATCAGCAACCTGGTCTACAGGTCACACAAACACCACACATTTAAGATCCTCTCTCAAACTGTGACCCCAGGTTCTACAAAAGCACTTCTTCTTCATCATGTCCCAGAGCAAGGTTTCAGTTTATTCATGAATCCCTGAGTATAGGACTAAGATGCTTCATTGTAGTGCAAACTCCTTGCCTTCCAAATGAGGAGCCAGTGGTAATTGACTTCTGTGGCTTGATATGAGGTAGAGTAACGGACTGGTTATGAACAGGGTTCTAGAGGAGATGGTTTTGAATGGAGGGTCTTAGTTCTCTCATTTCCTAATTGTGTCACCACAGTCAGCGTGTCCTGTGTGAACTTGAGCATTTTATTCAATTCCTCTGAGCTTGCACCTCTACATGGTTGCTCTCTACATGACTAAGTTACATAATCTATGCAAAAACACTTAGCGCAGTACACTCTGATGAGGTATTGACATTAAAAATAAGGTTTGTTTGACCTCTCTTCTCAAATTCAGAATCTCTTTAAGGGACCACAGAGCGAGGGAGGTTGCAAAGCCACTCGAGTGGATACCAGGACCTTAATTAATAGATCTCTGAACTCAGGCATGGCTAGATAATGCATAGCTATTAGTGAGAAGTTAAGAAACACCATCCAGTTCAGGTGCCACATTGGTGATAGCAGGGCATGTGGACATTAAGTTCTATGCAACTCCACTGAAAGCCACCCAATGAAAAATGTGTTACCTAATCCAGGCTGCATACGATACAGACATGCCAGAATTGTGTGGCCGTTTATAAGAACAATTCATTTCCAATTCTACTGAAGGTAGTCACAGGTCCCTCGCCTCACAGAGATACTTCTGTCTTCTCAATATTTGTAACAACGGCTTAGATTTACATTAACTCCTTTCTGTTGTACATTTTCATGTAAGTTTCAGTCCAGTCCATTGCATATTCACAGTATTTCAGTGTGATTTGCAAAGTGAGTAGTATAAATGCTGTTTTCGTTTTTTTCTTGGTTCTACTTTGTGCTATTGTAGCAGGAGTATGAGATCCAGAGAGGTTAAGCAACTTGCTCAGGGGTCACATAGATGCTCAGTAGCCAGTTGGGAGGAACACTTAGTCCCATGAGCTTCCCTCCACATTGGTGCTCCTCAGACTGTAGCATATGAATCACTGGGGATCTGATTACAATGCATTTCTGAATTCAGTGTGTCTGGGGAGAAACTAGGATTCTGCATGTCTAACAAGCTCCCAGGAATTGCTGTTACTGATAGAATATCCTTCTCTATACCCTCATAACACCCCAAGCATGTCCCTCCCGATACTTCCTCAAACGCAGTTGCATCATTTGGGTGGCCATTCATTTCCCCCCAACTAGACTGTGAACTCCACAGCAGCAGGAACTATGGTGTGTTCATTATTTTGACCTGACTGTCCAGCACCATGCCTGGCAAAAAGGAACTGAACGAATATTTTTTGAGGAGTGAAGGAAAAGCAACCTATTTTCAATCAACAACACTTGAATATTAAGACTTCGTTGCTTATTGAAAAAAGAACATTTATCAAGTATCATTTGCTGTCTTAAGTCATATTATAATATCATTGCCAGGTCCCAAAATAACATAACCAGAAGAAGCTTTGCAGGGCCATCCACTTTAGACCTACAGGTGTCTCACAGCACTAAGCTGGGGTCCAGTGCAATGGAATCACACTTTGGAGCCAGTAGAATGGGTGGCTGGGAGGCCATTCTAAGGGTGAGGGTGAAGTGCAGAGCAAGCAGGGCGACTGAGGCTCGATGACACTCCCCACACAGCAATGAAGGGAGCCACCTCGCCTCTGCTTCCACCCAAGGATGCTGATCACACCAATCCCCCATGGGTTGCAGGTTTTCCAAATGCCAAGAGCTGTGCTAAGCACTCTGCACAGATCATCTCATTCTTGGCCTCTCTACACACCAGTGGCATAGGCGCTTGTTTTATAGGTATGGAAGCAGAGACATAGGGCTGTTCAACTGTAAGAGAGGAAGCCACGTCCATGCTTCTAACCACCCTATGTGCTGCCTGCAAGCGCACAGGGAAAAGAAACAATTGCTTGAAGATGGGAGTGACTTTACTCCCTTGTCAGTAGCCAGATAAAAGGCTCCCACAAATCCCAAATAGAGGGAATTGGGGAGAAATACACCACATCAACAGGGGGTGACCTGTTTACTCAAAAGGAAAGGCCCACCATTATAGTGTAGAAAAGTGAGACTTTCTGTTACAACAAATGCTCAAATAGTTTGACTCTGTTTGGCTTAAGGTTAAAAATCTGACCCCACAGGAAGGTTCAGTGCGAGTCTGTTAAGTAATAAGTTGCAAAGGTCCCAGATTCCTTTCACACTCCATTAGGTCTCTTATGAAACCTCGCATTAATGATTGGGCAAAATCTGAGAAGATCACCACATGGAAGAAAACAGAGTTGTGGGGTATGTGCATCCGATGTAGACAGTCAACCAAGTCAAAAGGACAGAGTGTTTTTCAAAAGCTTAAAAAGCAGCTGTCCAACAGTTATATTTTAACAATGTCAGAAAATGAGGAATCAAGAAAACAGGGGACGAGAATGCATTGTCCAATTGGGTATGAGAAAAGGATAAAGAATCTTGCTTATTATAGTTTAAAACGTGGAATAAAACTAAACAGTAGCAATACAGTAGTCCCCCCTTTATCCATGGTTTTGCTTTCTGCTGTTTCAATTACAAAGGGGTCTACCTCCCGCGGTCCAAAAATATTAAACTGAAAATTGCAGAAGTAAAGAATTCACAAGTTTTAAATTGCACACTGTTCTGGACAGCGTGATGAATTCTCAAGTGGTCCTGCACTGGACATAAAGCACCCTTGGTCCCGCACATCCACGATGTGTGTGTACACTCCCTGCCCACTGGTCAATAGTAAGCATCTCGGTTACCAGCCTGACTGTTGGAGTATCATAGAGCTAGTGTTCCATTAACCCTTATTATACTGAATAATGGCCCCAAAAGGCAAGGGAGTGATGCTGGCAACATGAATATGCCAAAGAGAAGCTTTTACTTAAAATGCTTCCTTTAAGTCAGGGGTGGGGAATAGCCAGCTTGCTGGCTGTATAAAGCCCAAGAAATCATTTGGTCTGGCCCTGCCAAGGCATTAGGAGTGAGTTAATTAGCTCTTTGACTAAATATAGCAGGCTTATTTTTTTAATTAACAAAACAATATTTTCCAAGACAGCTTGGTTCTTCAACATAAACTTATGGAAACTACTAGAGGCCTGGTGCACAAAAATTCATGCACTGGAGACAGCCTTTGCCCTCTCACAGTCTGGGAGCCTTCAAGGGATGTTCAACTGATGGCTTATGCCCATTCCCCCTGGGGGAGTGGGCCTAAACCTGTCTGGCCTCCCTCTGTGGCAGGAGACTGGGCAGGCCGATCAGGGGACAGCACCAGTCTATGAGTGGCCTGCCCCACCCCTGCAATCGCCCCTCTGCTACTGCTGGTCACCACTGCCCCCCCCCATCCCCATTCCCTCCCTCTGCCCACTGGCATGCACCTTGGCTTGCCTGGTGCCACCTGCTTGCGGACCCCAACCCCCACTGAATGGTTGTTCTGCTGTTCGGTCAATTTGCATATTATGCTTTTATTATGTAAAATAATGACGCAGTTTATGAGTCAATGTAGGCTAAGTTTTAAGTTGTTAATTTTATATGGCCCTTAAATGATGTTATAAATACCCAAATGGCCGTTGGCAGGAAAAGATTCCCACCCCTGCTTTAAGTGAAAGGGTTGGTACAGTACAGTAAGCTATCATGAAAGAGAGAGAGACGGACCATGTTTGCATAACGTTTATTATAGCATATTGTTATAATCATTCTATTTTATTATTTGGTATTGTGTTCATCTCTTCCCATGCCTTATTTATAAATTAAACTTTATTTATAAATTAAACTTTATTTATAAATTAAAAGTCTCTCTGGTAGACAGACAGACTTGGGCAGAGCAAGGATGGGCCGGGTACAGACGGTCACCAGGGTGGAAAGCCCCAGGTACCTAGCAAAGGACAACTGTAGGGCAGGACTTCACTGCCAGGTGAACTTTCCTCCCCTAGCATATACTGGTCAGTCATGCCGTTCAGACCCCCTGACCTTTCCTCCCTAAAGATAACTTCTATCCCTCCATTGTATTTCAGCTTCAGGCCCAGAAAGCAGCAAAACCTGACAAGCAACACTAAGGCCGACCTCAGGACCAGCTGCATTTGATAATGACCCCTTGCCCTGGCTCCGACCAAACAGTGGAAACCTAGACCCTGAAAGGACACACCTGGAAAGCTGCTGGGTATTGATTGGATCTTCCCCTGGGACCGCCCCTAAAACCTCCCCCTTCAACCCTTAGGACAGAGGACCCAGTGTGCTCATCCCTTTCCCCCTCTGAACCCTCACCCGGCTGAGTCACCATTACCTTCCTCACTTCCAAGCTCCAAAGGCCCTTTCCTTAACCTCTATAATTTGTTTCCTAAGCCCATTTCTTCTACAAATTATTTCTACCTCTGTGATTTTCTAAATAAATGTTCACTTATAGTTTGAGTCTTGATTCTGAATTCTTTCCTAACAAGAACTCAAGTACTGAGGTTGCTGAACCCAGGTCCAGTCTGATCCCAACAGTGTGGTGCTGTTTCTGAGGACAACAACATCTGTATTTAAAAAAAAAAAAAAAAAGAATATATAGGTTCAGTACTATTCGAAGTTTCAGGTATCCACTGAGGATCTCAGAACATATTCCCCACAGGTAAGGGGGGACTAATATACTAAATTACAGCCATAGGGTCTTGAATAAAACATTATTGTGAAAAAAAGTTGAGCTCTACAGATTGGTTTTTACCACACTTGTCTTGTTATTATTTATCTTTGAAGGCCCAAGACCTGGTTCTGCCACTTCCTAGTTATGGTTTCAAGCTTGCATAATTCTTCCAAGATTAAGTTTTATCTATAAGATGAAAATAACAAACACTTACCTTCTACAATTACTGTGAGCCTTATATTAAATGACATACTGCCACTTACACACAGATGAAATGTTTATAATATGTAAAAATTATTGGTATATACTATAAAAGTATTATTATATATTAACATTGTGTGTTAAAAATAGAACCATATAAACTATCACAGAGACATGCAGCCTTAAAAAACCAACTTCATTCATAATTACACCCACAAATTTTAGTCAATTTACCACATAACAATTGTGTTAAAAATCAGAAAGTCTTATGACTCAGTAGTGCAGATTTGGAAGAGAAAAATTCCACTTCAAGTTATGAAAATGCCTTATAAACCATAAAGTACTAAACAATACTAAATGTGTTTTCATTGTATTGTCATCCTGTTGGCTTCGAGAAGAACTGAAGATGTCATCAGATTAAAATTACTCAACACACTAAACTATAAATTTTTATTCACAGGAATTCAATATGAAATTTACTTATAAAGGAAAGTCAACATTCTAAGAAGTTACAACAACATAAATAATAGACATTAAGTCAACAAAGATAACAAACAAAATTTTTAGAATTGTTCCCAAAATTTCATCTTCCAGACTTGTGGGGGTAGTAGTAGAAATTAATATCCAGTTTTTAGATGTCATATCCAGAATGATCCTGCTTCCTAGAGGAAAAAAGAAAGGTATCCTTACATGAACACATTTATCATTCTGATTTAAAAAAAAAAACTAAGTCTAATATTTGCACTGTAAAGAAATAGTGATGAGGAACCATCTTTTAGGCAAGACTTGACATATTTGTAACCAACCAATGAACTAAAATGTTTTACTCCTTAATGAATTAAAATATTTTTCATCCACTCATTTTGGCTACTTTATGTCATAACCATAGATTTTTCTATATCCCAAACTTGCCTCTCTTTCTCAAAGAAACAGCTCAACCACTTGGTTGTGGAGAGTGGCTACAGTGTTTGCATAGGTTCAATGGGCTAATGAGAAAGCACAGTCCTCTCAGTGCCATGTGCAAGTTCCAGCTTGGAAGGCAGAGCCCTCCCAGCACAATTATAGCCAACAGGTATAGTTGGGACTTGAACTTATGGTCCGAACACATGGCCCCACGTGCCTGAGTGATGTGGGCTTGATAGAATTCAGGTACATATAATTGAGTAGAATCGAAACCCACGAGAATGCTGTAAACATCTTGACCACGCCCTTACTTTGCCTCGTAGAATCTGGCTATAAAATAAAGACACGGCTTGTTGTCTCTCCATTCGGGAGCAGCGTCCTACCCAGATCCAGCTTTTATTCTCTCGTCTGTCTTTTCTCCATCCTTCACTGCCCCCTCTCAGGGTCACTGAACCAGGCTGAGCTGGCGTGGCACATAAGATGCCCTGGGGCTGAGTATGCCATGGCCATGCCGGTTTGCCACACTTTGTAACGTATATAAATGTCTAATCCCTCTTGTATACCTAAAACTAATATTGTATGTCAACTATAATTGAAAAGTAAATGTTTTAAAAAAGAAACTAGATCGGCCTGTGTGGCTCAGTAGTTGAGCATGGACTCTATGAACCAGGAAATCACAGTTTGATTCCAAGTCAGGGCATATGCCTGGGTTGCAGGCTCAATCCCCAGTGACAGGTGTGCAGGAGGTGGCCAATCAATGATTCTCTCTCATCATTGAAGTTTCTATCTCTCTTTCCCTCTCCCTTCCTCTCTGAAACCAATAAAAATATATTTAATTTTAAAAAAGAAACTAAACAGCTCAAGGAACTATCAAAATAACCTCTTTTTTTTTTATGTTATCAGTATTTATAAAGTGTTATCTGCTAAGTCATTTACATTATTTTACAATGGTATCCGTGAAACTGTCATTCTTCCAACCCATAATATAGTAGGTATTACCAGGAAATGAAAATCTGAAAACATGGAAAAAGGCAGGTAAAAACATTTTTTTAATTAAAAAAATAAATGAAACACCAAGCCTTGGCCAGTGTGGCTCAATAGTTGGACCATCAGATGAGAACCAAAGGGTCTCAGTTTCAATCCCCAAAAGTATGTACCCTGGGTTGCAGGTTCTATCTCTACCATGGGTAGGGCGCAGTCAGGGCATGTGCGGGAAGCAGCCTCTCAGTGTGTCTCTCTCACATTGATGTCTTTCTCTCTGTGTGTGTGTCTCTCTCTCTTTCATCCTCCCTCCTTCCCTACCACTCTCTCTAGAAAATCAATGGAAACAATATACTCAGGTGAGGATTAACAAAATAAAAAATCAAACAACAAAAGGTCTTTTTCATTATCTTGATTTTTTCTCCTCCAGATCTTCTGACTCATATTCTGGTCATTTAATATGATATCAATCACTTAATTTCCTCCACATTTCAGTGTTAATCAAACAGTTTAACAATAGCTGGAATTTTAAAAAGTATAACAGAATTTGTAAAAGTGTTAATTTGTGGTTGGGTTAGCATACTGTTAGAGCATTTTACCAAATGTCAGTCAGGTAGGGAGGTTAGGGTTAAGGTTAGGGTTAAGGTTAGGGTTAGGGTTAACTCCTTTTTTAGGAATGCAAGGTCAAATAAGGAATTTTCAGACGCTTATATCAAAGTTTCTTAGAGACACTCAACTTGAAATGAACATCAGTACTGTTAAAAAGTGGCAAGATTGGGTTAGTGCTATTTTCACTCAAAAACAAAAAAGGCAGGTTGAGTTTTAAGAGAGGAGAAAAAGAGGGGAAAGTAGACGAGATTTATGCAAGTGTCATTATCTCCCACTTTTAGCAATCTTGATTAATTTCTGTAATAAATAGCCTCATTCCTAAAGGAAGAAATAATGTGCCCCAAATTACACAGCAATCACTAGCAAAGTAAACACCTAGAATTTCCCCCACGTTCAACATTTTGCCTATGGTACAGAAACAAGGGGGAGGAATAACACGCGGCTTGCAAAGTGGCTTTCTCTCCTATAAACTCAGCTGCCAGGTTGTTTCCTTTGAGCCCTGAAGGGTACCTTCAATTTCCTCCAACAACAGTAAGAGAGGGGCTCAAATAGGAAGTGAGGGAAAGACAAAACAACTGGTAAAGACTAAAAAGTAGAAATCCATTTCTCACCTGACTCAATCCCAGGTCGTGGCAGATGACACGGCTCTTTGGTTTTCTCTCTGCCTGCTCTTGCAAGAACAAAGTGCACTCAGCACAGGTGGTCTCTTAGCAACCTTGATTCCTGGGCCAAAGCACATTAAAAGGTGTTACTGGGTAGTGTATGAAGCTGAGGGGCAGGGAGCCTGCATAGAGAAACTCTAAAATTACTCTCGAGAAGTCAGGAAGATGTCAAAAGGGTGGGCTTTGAAAATATGACCCTTTAATTTCATTTTATCACGCAATTGTGTAGCTAAAAACTGCACCTTTAACAGAAGAGTTAAACTGAATTCTAGGATTTTCCTGGCAGGGCAAACATTCACAACACTTTTTCAAACAATTCTTCTGGAGGTGGGGGGTGGAGAGAATGGGAGAAATGTATAGTGTACATACTTGTAACTAGTAAATGAATAAATCCTGAAGACCTAAGACATAGCACTGTGATTATAGATCAAACAAAAAAAATACAACACTATTATGAACATTAAGCCTTTTAAGAGACTTGATTTTAGTTATTTCCAACTCTAGAAGAAATGACAATTACATGATCCAATGGAGATGTTGGACAATGCTTGTATGGCAATCATATTACAATATAAATGCGTCAAGTCAGTATCCTGTATATCTTAAACTTATACAATACTGCATTTTAAATATAACTCAATAAAAAAATCCTAAAATTATTTAAATTATGTTTGCTTCAATATCTACAAGGACAACAAACTTCTTTGCCTGCATAACAGAACATAACTCAGGAAATTGTCTGCTATAAATTCTATAAGTTTTAAGATTTTTATCATTTTTATGAATAAATTAGAAAGTGGAGGAGTGAATTTATTACAAAAGACCAGGCCATGAAATTCAGTCACAAATGGAAGTTTGTTTTTTTTTTTGTCTAATAAAATGATGATTATTACATGAAATAATAGAAGCACAGCTTAGATAACTGTTAAAATGTTTAAAGATGATTAAAACCAATACCTATGACCCCCCAGCACAATTTTAGGTATGTCCCCTGAAGAAATGTATGGCTATCTATACCAGGAAACATAGCCAAACATTATTTATAATATCTTCACCCCAAATGCTCATTAGTAGACGATAGACGCATATAATGGATTTTTAAAAACAATAATGAGCTACAGCTACATACAAAAACAGAGTTGCTTTTTAAAAGCATATGAAAAATTTTAAAAGCTGGGTCTAAAATAAAATGCACAGTGTCAGTATAATCATGTAAAGCAGAAAAACAAAATTAAAAGTACATGGTTTTAGAAACAAAATAAGAGAACACACTGA